>CAEGAE010079417.1:0-71269 GCA_903067095.1 Girardinus metallicus | reverse complement strand
AATGCGGGCTGTAATCAAAGCTAAAGGCGGCCCAACAAAATATTAGAGAGTGTGACCATTTTTTGGTGGCGACTTTTTTTTTGGCCAGGCAGTGTATGTTCAGTAATCAACCTTACCCTTACATATCCAACTCATTCTCAGTTCCTCCTGTTAAATCCAGTCGAATCCTGTTGTTTCCCAGCTTGCTTTTGTTCCCGTTTTTGTTCTGCTCTGGGTCCCTGTATTCCCTGAGGTTTTTGTTGTTTTTTTCATTAAAACGTTCAACATGCTCCCAGGGATTTTGTGCATTTTGGTTCATCCACAAACTCACAATTCATGACACAATCTGTTTAAAGAAACCAAAGAGATCAATTTTTACTTTTAAGAAAATCAAGGAATAATGAAGCATATTGATTGATACAAAGATAACATGTTTTTTTCTTTATTATAATCTTTATATGTGCACATTGCCTGTTTTGTGTTTAACAATGTATCTATATGGATGATTGATTGGTGTTTAGTAGCTTCTGGTATAAGGAATTGACTTTTGAGAAAAATTTGAAACTTGAAATTTGGTCTAGTGGTGTCCAAATTTTTGTCATGAGGCCCGAAGTCGTTAAGCTACAACGATTTGCTTTTGAGTAAAAATAGGTCAATAATTGTGGTTCTAGTTACTCCAAAATTAAGATGACTTAAAAACATTAATAAATGGGAAACTTTTTTTTGCATTGTTTTTTTTAAGATGTTATTTAACTGTAAAAATAAAAAGAAAAATCCCATTAAAAAAAGTGAGCCGGCTGTGCTTGGTGGCCAGATTTGCTCAATTCTTGAATTAAGGTCTGAGGGCCACAAATGGCCCCCGGGCCGCACTTTGGACACCACAAGTCTTCAAACTACTCATTTTCATTCAAATTTTGTTTGTCAATATATGACAAGAACATTTTAAACTCCAGAATGAAATAAATATTGATTCAGTAGTTTATCACAATTCAAAGAAAACAGCTCACAGTCGGAGCCGTGTCTGATTTTTGTTTTGTTTTTTATGCAGGTAACTCTGTGAATCCTCCAGGTTTGGGCTCCTACCAGCACATTCATTACTGTAGCTCTATGTGTCTTACAGAGACGTTTGTAAGATTCTCTAAATTTGCATCTGTTCAGGGTACAACATGTTCAATCTGTCCCTGGACTGGACAAACGAGAGAACGGACGGACTCAAGCAGGTGTGTGCTCGGATTTCCCCCCATCGCACTGATAGTTTCTGCTTGATGGCGAAGTGATGGTTTAATGTTTCCCCCAGCTGGATGACATTCTGGCCAAAGGCTTCACAAACAAGTTCTACAACATCAGTAAGAAAGCTGCATCCGAGCCTGGCCTGGAAGAGTACCGGCTGAACGTGTCCAGCGACACGCCCCACTGGTACATCCGGGACTACCTGGCCAGAGTCAGCAGATACTACGGCATCAACTCAGTGGGAGTTGATGGTAAAATACTTCTGTGTAGCTCAAAGCATAGTAAACAAGAGAGCAGAGCTTACATCTGTTTGAGTAACTTTTTTTTGTTTTTAAAGGACTTTTAGGAGTATTTTTACTACTCTGTACATTTTACTTTTACTTGAGTAGTTTTATTGTGAAGTAAAATTTCTGGATTTTCTACCCACTGAATGGAAAACAAACACATTTTAACAAAACATCCAATAGACAGACACACACCTGCAGTTTTTGTTAAAGTTTTAGCAGGTTTTTTTATTGAAAGAAATTGATTTAGAAAAAAATTTCTTCTGCCTGAATTTGTTATTTTTAATCATTTTTGTCAATTTGGTCTTTAAAATACCAAAATTTCCTCTTAACTTTATATTTTGTTTCGTTTGCTTATGTACTTTTTAAATATTTGAGAGTTTGATCAGTTACTCAGTATTGGAGTAGACTTTTTACCTCATACTTTTTATTTTTACGTGAGCAGAAATGTGGTGAAGTACTGATACTCTTACTTGTGCAAACGTCATGCAAAAACAAACCATAAAGTTGCACTGCAAAAACACAAAACATTATCGGGTATTTTTGGTCTAGTTTACAGTGAAATATCTTAGTTTTGTCTTATTTCAACTGTACTAAGGTAATTTCACTAAAAAATAGGCCAAAAATACTTGATAAGATTTTGATTTGCTGCTTCACTTTGATTCTGTGAACAGATTTAGACGAGTGCAAGGCCAAGGAGGCGGGGTGTGCCTTACCTGCTTTGTGCACCAACACCTACGGAGGCTACATGTGTGTCTGCAATGGCACAGCTATTGTGGATGGAAGCCACTCCTGTATAACTGGTGAGTTTACTGGAAAACATATATAGAAATTAAAAAGCAAAGCAAAACCCGACGACATCTCAGTGGAAACATCACTAAAAAGTTTGTTTATGTCAGTAATTCAACTTGCATTATTCTGGTAAGCAGAACAATGGAGGAGCATTGTTGTGATGACGGTCTGAAGAGTAGGAGCTTCTTAAAGAGACAGAGGCCCAATTTCAAGGCGTCAAATTGAAAAGTCTCTTTTAAGTCACGTTTGATATATGCAGCATTTTTATAACATCTAAATGAGACATAGTTCCCTGATTGTGCTATAAAGTGGCACTATGTGCCTTGAAAATACACTTTAGCTTATCTGCTTAAAAAAAAATCCCAAATTTATGCAATAACTCATGCAAAAGGAGCCCTGACTAAGTATTAGTGTCAACTTTTCTACATTAAAAACCTTTTTTTTTATTGGAGAATTCACAGGGAGACAAGTCAACTTTCATTTCTTTTAAATCATGTTAGGTTCGTTGGTTTACTTCTATTGGCTTCTCAAATTTTCTAAGAAACTGAATTTTATCACCAGCTGCAAAACCATCAAAGTAAAGATTCTGTATAATATGAGTTTGAATGTGCAATGCTGTTCTGATTTATTAAGCTGCACATGCATTCACTCTCTGCATTCATTGAAATAATAACTGTATGGTTTTATTGGCATTGTTTTCTTTTTCTCTCTCAACCAGCCGAGCGATCAGCGGAGTCTGAATCGAATGTGGACCTCATTCTGGGTTTGGTTCTGGGCATCGGGATTCCTCTGCTCCTGCTGCTGCTCCTGGCTGTTCTGCTCTGCCTCTGCTGCTGCAAGAAGACTGTTACTGGAGAGTGAGTAGCACCAGCAGGGCACCGACGTTTTTAATTAGGACGCAGCTTTCAAAGCGGACTGAAAAAAAAAAAATGGTTGCTGAGGTGCTTTTAATATAGAAGAGGATTAGGGCCACTGGGAAAAAGTAATTTCAGAATTTTGACTTTAACCTTGTGAGATTAAAAGTTAAAGTTCTAGAAAAAAAAGTCAAAATTCTGAAAAAAATTTAGAATTCTTAGAAAAAACTCAAAATTCTGAGGAAAAAGTGTCAAAATTTTTAGGGAAGAAGTCAAAATTCTGAAAATAAAAATCAAAATTCTGACATTTTTTTTCTCGGCACCCTTTATCGTCTTCTGTATTTTAATGATCATGCAGATAAAAAAAACGGTTAGTTTGACTCCAGTTTATGGGAATCCCAATCTGGAACAATCCCTAACTGTTCTCAACATGCAGACAGTAAGAGCAGCACATCAGACTTCAGGCGGTTCAGTTTGCGTTTAGCTGAGTCTCTTCCGAACCTGCACACCGGCAAACATCCTGCAGCAGTGGCCTAGAAAGCTGGCAGCTCTGAATGTCAAGCGACTGGCATATAAAGCCCGGTTTTGGGTGGGTCAGCAGATCCTCGCAGCGGGGGGGAGATGAGGTTCATGCAGAACGTTGGAGAATAAACTGCCGTAAAGACACACAAATTCACTACTGCATTTCAAGGTACAGTAGTCAAATTGGCCTGGCTAGAAACGGTTCTTCTTCCCAGAAACTGGGAGGCTGTAAATCCCGTCTGCTGCTGCAGCTCCAGCCTCCTCCCGTTTAATTTCCCAGTCGGAGGACAAACTGCCCACTCTATTACTATATTAAACTAAACACTTCCTACTAACAGCCTTTGTGCGAGTTATGAAACTTTACTTTTATACCACACAAGATTATTTGAGGAGGCATTGCTTGGTAAAACATCCATCATTTTTATTTAGAGCAATAAAAATGATGGATGGAAAGGATCATGGACGGATGGATGGACGGACGGATGGACGGAAACTGTTTTCTTCCAAGCTGAATAAAACAAAACCACAATCATATGTACTAATGAAAATAGCAAAAGCAGTATAATCTACCTATTTTTAGCTTAGTTGAAACGCTTAGCTTAGCTTTAGCTTAGCATGGTGTAGCTTATTTCGACTTCTTACTGTCTCATCTGATTTTATTTGAGTCTGTTCTTTCGTTTAGTAGCTTTGGTTTTTAGTTAAAGCTGTTATTTATTTTATCTTACCTGGACTTTCTATTACATGTTAGCCTGATTATTTCTATTGATTTTAAGTTTAGCTAAGTGTAGTTTGTGACATTAGCCTGGAGAAAATATACCTTATTAGCGTATTTCATTGGTTTTCTTTGGTTATGAGTTATTTATTTCACAGTTTGTTTAATTAAGCTTCACTTATTTTATCTTAGCTTAATTTAGCCTAGCTTAGCCAAAAATGTAGATCAATTTTGAGGATATTTTATTGCCTAACTAATTAAACTAGCATGACTTAGCTTAGTTTATCGTAAACTTGTTTTATTATCCTTTTCCTAAGAAAAACTTTGCTTAATTATTTTATCTGGACTTAAGTTACCCAAACCTCTCGTGATTTTCTTATAGAGTCTATTTCAGCTTAGCTTGTCTTTCATTTGGTTTGTTTGTTTTAGTTTGGTCCATATTGGCTAAACTAACTGAAACAAAGCTAAATGTTAGTTTGGATTAACCTCTTATTGTTGGTGTTGCTTATCAGCATAGCTTGTCATCTCACCTTGCTTTAGTTTAATTATTCTAATCTACATTAATCTTATCATATTTTGTTGTTTTAAAACGTTTGTTTATATATGCCTATCTTAAGTTATCGTACATTTTAACTGAAATCTTAATGTATGAGTGAATTTTTACATGTAATTGGACACAAATTGTCTGTTAACAGACAATCCCTTCAGTTTAAAAACCAGGTTTTTAAACTGAAGGGATTTAATGCACAGCTCTGCTGGAAAGCCGCTTGTATTTTTTCCAGATGCACGTAACGTTGTGTTTTGTAACGTGTCCTTAGCAAAGTGTGCTGCTGTACGTGTGCAGATGTATGGCATCTGGACCAGGTGCTAGAGGGCCGCAGAGACGCCTAATCCCCCTGATGACCGGCCTCCTTTTTCCGCTTTCACTCAAACGCACTCCGAGTCCAACAATGCCGTCTGCGGCAGCGCTGTCGGATCACCTCAGATTAGCAGGCAGAAAAATAAAACCCACTAATTCTGTTTTACTTTATAAAAAAAAGCAACTAGGGTTCACTCACATTTTCTGAGAAAGCTGTGACTAAACAGCAAAAATCTGATGATGCCTCTGCAAACACTGTATGAAATCATTTCACAAGTTGTGTTGTCTTTGTTTTTAGTTTATTGTGGGATGATTAAGCAGCAGCCCGACTGTGCCTCATTATCCAGAGGGACATTCTGCACATATTTACACAGAGAGCAGCGGTTATAATGCGTTTTAGCTGCAAATAAGACGCATTCAGATGTGAGCTCCATGTTTTTAATCAGCTTTAGCCCCAGATCTCAGTATCTTTCAACTCTCTGGGTATCTAGGCTAGAAGAGGCATGAATATGCACGAGTCACTGTTGCTCATCCCAACATTTCCATAAACCATCATAATAATATTATGTGTTGTATGAGAAACAGCAACAAACACAACCAGGACATTCAAACCACATGGAAATATAACAAGACTTATTATTCAAAGGAGTAGACAGACGACCACAATACAAACAAAACCTTTTTAGCCCAAATTGGAGATATTATTCCCTTAAATTATTCCTGAACTAAACGCTGCTACAGTGGCTCACAGAAAGGAGAATAACATTATGTGTTTGTGTGGTTTAAAGGAAATTGCACCATGATAAATGATTTAAAATTATTATTTTCCCCTGCACAACTCATCACAATTAGTTCAGGATAAAAATCTACAAAAAAAAAACGTGCATAAACTTAAAGTAATGCTTATATAAGGACAATTTTGATTCAATTCCAGGTTTCATTCTTCTTGAGTTGCATCTGTTGTAGTTAATCTGAATCACCAGAAATAAATGATGACGCTCCTTTAAGGATTTTCCTGCCATGTAGACTCTTAAAAACTTCAGCTGAACACAGAAACTGTTCAAAAGTATCAGTCAGAAGAAGGGTACAAAAAAATGCACACAGCACTGAATAAAATGTTAGTTTTTCTGTAGTTCGGCTTGTACTTTGACTTCCAGTCCAGATCAACTTTTAAATATTTTTGTCCTCTTTGTGATGCTTGTTTTTTTTGTTTTTTTTACTTATGCTACTGCTAGTCCAGGAAATGCGGTAAATCCTGTTGACATCCAGGCTTGTCTAAAGTCTCCCAAAACTTGGAGGGAGGATTAGTTAGGGTCTGGTTAAGTCAAACTTTCAAAATGTATGTTGTCACACAGCAACAAACAACAAGAGCACAATACCCAGAGTGAAACCAGGGCGGTGGCAGCATCATGCTGCGGGGATTGATGGAACTTTGTTTCAGTTAATGTGGAGGAAAATGGAAACGAGTCCAAATACTAATCAATTTTGATTTAAACAAGTCGGCTGTCTACTAGAAAGCTGAACACAAAGAACGTTTTAATTCTTCATCATTTGATCTGAGTAATGAGACATTCAGAACAACGAAACCCAGAGAAAATCTTAGACAGCAGAATAACAGCTTAACATTTCAGCCAGCTGAAGAGGGCAGTGGACAAGAGATTTAGAAATCTTTTGCAAACCGGAGTAAATGGATTTACCCGAGGCAACGTGTGGCAAAAAGACTTAAAGCTGCAGTATGTAACTTTTACAAAAATAGGCTTTTTTCCATAGTTGTTAAAACTGTGATCAGACTGCCATCTCCTCCACCTCCTCCCTGAGCTGGGAAACATGCACAAAAAACAACTGTCAATCAACCTCGTGTACTCGCTGCTAAATGTGCTAATGGCGGAGAAACAACTCACCATTACAGGAAAACTGTTCATCCACCATCATCTGTGGCCATGCTAACTAGCTTTAGCATTTGTGGAAGAGTATGTTGAGGTGAACTAGCGGTAGCTTAGCAGAGGGCAGGTTGGGTAGGAGGAGAGGGGATGAGCAGTGGTGATTGACAGCGCTAAGACCCGCCTCTTGACTCCGATTGGTTGTTTCTAGGTAGCACTGGGAGAAGACAGAAGAGCTTCAAACTGTGATAACATAGTGACAGTTTCAACAAAAAATATCTTTTATAAAAGTTACTGCAGCTTTTAAGCTAAAATTTTAAATAAATATGCTTCAAAACATTATTTTCCACATATATTTACACTTACTGAACTAGATTATTATAATGTGTGTGTTTTTTTTTGTTTTTTTTACATCTTTCACCGTTTGTAATTTAGCTAAATTAACCGGGATATGTGCCACATTAAAGGTGGAAAAGGTTTAGAAGTCCTTTTTTTTTAAGATCCACTGCAGGCGGTAACGTTTACTCCTGGTTCCTGTTCTCTTGCAGCCTCCCCCACCTGCTGCCAGACCACATCCAGCAGCAGTACAACCCCCCACCCTTCAACTACGCCGACCCGGCCCTGCAGTACATGAGCCACTGCAGCCCTCGGATCTTAGACAACGTCACGCCCCGACAGCGGCCAAGATAGCGACACCCGCGGCTTAATAACGGCAACACAAGCACTTTCCCTGACATAGTACCAGATAATAACGCTGGGGGTGAATGTTATTTATATTTACTTGAACACCCAGTTGAATCTGCAAAGCTGAATTACTTTCATTTTCTGATCAACGGTTTTCAATTTGTCTGACCCAGCAGAAGCCGCCGAAGTCTTGGCAGGAAGTGTTGATTAAAAGTAAAACACTGCAGTGCTCTTTATCTTCCAGTTAGTGGCTAGCCAGCAGTAGCATTTGTCAGAGTATCAGGTGTCAGATTCACATAGGATATATGATTTTAATCTACTGGGATCATTATTCCAATACACCAGTCCATAAAAAGGTGCTACCGTTTTCTGCAAACCACTCATACAAGGTTGAGTTTCAAACTCTTGAGTTATTGTTTGTAGCTAAATTGCATCCTAGTTCATTTTCCGCATCAGAGTGCTAGCTGGAAGCTGCACTGCAAGTAAAAACATCATGTAAATATCTTGTAAAATATTAATAAAAAATGTTCCATTCAAGAAAATGTAACTGTGGAAATCATTTCAAGAACAAACTGCTGATACAGCGTTGAATTAATTCAATATTAATGCTAGGAGAAAAGTTTATTCCTGGAAGCTGATGAGCAGCAAAGAGCTTACGGTAAATATTTATCCTTTCAGCCTTAATTAATAATCTTCAAATCATCAAGGCAAACATAAATAAGTTTGTTCACATTAAATATAAACGTGATCAATCTGAAGAACTCAGATATTTAAATCCAAGATGTTATGAGGCCTTTTAAACATAAAACTAGCTTATTCATTTCATGCAAAACTTGCACACAAATGTGAAGGTATTCTTAGTTTATGCATGAATTATGCATACCACTATAATTATGAAAAAAAAAAAGTTAAATTTATACATAATGGGTACCTTTCAGGCTGTACAAATAGTATTAAAAGTGCCAAAATACATTCAAATACTAGCAAATGCTCGTCTGTTACAGCTAAAAAGTAAAAAGTATAACAGAGGAATCTGCTAATGAGATAAAGTTAAGTTTCTGAAGAAGATTGTCTTTAAGGCATTACGTTTCTAAGTCAGTTTCTTTAAAATTATTAAATGAGGGGGATTTTTTCACTCCATTTAATCTTGTGGACACAATATTTTACTAGGATTATATTTAGATTCACTTTACATTTCATCCGAAGAAAAAGCTGAATTGTTAAAAGATGAGCAACCTAGCTAACGGTTAGCTAAGGTTAGCAAGAATTCATAGATGATTAGCTGACATAGTCTGAGCAGAATATCAGATTTAAAATGTTAGGCAGGACTTATTTGTGACAATAGCTGCAAATGATAAACTTCTTGTGATGTACATATTTTGTTTGAACGGAGAAAGTATTATTAGTTGCCTTAAATGGATTTTTTTTTTTTTTTTAAATCCTCAACGCCACTTTTCCAGCTCCCTGCAGTTCCTTGTCTGGTCGGCAGGTGTCACCGCTGAGTCTCTCTGTCGCTCTCTTGAGGAAGATCAATTAAACTTGTTTATGAGTGGGGTTTCAGCAGAGACGCAGCGCTCTCGCAGCCTCCGGCCCCACGAGCAAGCGCACGCATCTAACGAGGCACCTGCTCTCTCTGCAGCCTTGATCTGAAGTGGCCACAGCATGCGGCGAGCCTGCTGACCCCTGCAGAATGAGATCATCCGAGAGGGGCGCGGGGAGCGCGGCGGCCCTGCAGGTCCCTGCCTCTGCAGAGACAGACGCTCCTGCTTAGGTCAAGGACTGGAGACCTGGATCTGTCTTTTCTTTACCGTTGCTTACTAAGTTTGCATTTTGCACACAAGTAGCACGACCCTTCCTCTATTTCTGTTGCTGTAGCTAAAGATGCAGCATGTAGCTTTTATACAAAAAACTTTTTTTTAAATTGTCACCATGTCGTGACAGATAGACAGTTAATTTGTGCTACTATTGACATCTGAAAAAAGCACAGCGCTCTGACAAAAAAACAGCCAATCAGAGTCAGGAGGAGGGTCTTAGCGCTGTTAATCAACCTTGTGAGGTGTGCTAATGGTGGAGAAACAACAAACAGATAATCTGGAAAAAATCTGAAAAATCCTCTGCCTTCTCCCAGTGCTAACTAGAAACAACCAATCAGAGCCGGGAGGAGGGTCTTACGACACAGATTCTTGTCCTGAATGCTAAAGCTAGTTAGCATGGCCGTCGATGATGGCAGATAAATGGTTTTTCTGTAATGCACTGCAAAAACACAAAATCTTATCTAGTAATTATGATCTAGTTTCTAGTACAAATATCTTAGTACACTTGAAAAAAGACAAAACTGACTTACAAGTAACTTTTCAGCAGGATATTGAAGCTTGTTTTAAGTCAATAATTCCTTACTTTTAATGAAAAAGTGCTAGTTCCAGTGGGAGTTTTTTTTTTCACTTGTAACACCACATTTAATCATGTTATAAGTGAAATAATTTGCCAATTGAACTAATACTTTTTCATCAATATTTAGAAATTACTGACTTAAAACAAGCTCCTTTATCTTGCTAAAAATTTATTTGTAAGTTAGTTTTGTCTTATGTCAAATGTACTAAGATATTTGCACTAGAAACTGGACCAAAGATTCTTGAGATTTTGTATTTTTGTGGTGAGGTGAGTTGTTTCTCCACCATTAGCACACTTAGCAGCATGCTTACAAACTAAACATCCGCCTTCATTGGTGGACATGCTAACTAGCCTTAGCATTCAGGACAGGCTCTGTTGCCAGAGTGAAGCTGTCTCAGCAGAGAGATCATGCGTTGTCAGTCATGTCATGCAGGAACAGACATGATTGACAGCGCTAAAACCCGCCTCCTGGCTCTGATTGGTTGTTTCTAGTTAGCACTGGGAGCTCAGTGTTTTCCACAGATTATCCGTCTCATTTGACATGACAATCTCTACAAATATGTTTCTGTAAAAGTTACATACTGTGACTTTAAGGAGTGTTTGTGCAAACGAAAAAGTTTCTGGTGACACCTGTGAATCCTTTGGTGTTCGGCGAGGATGAAATCGCCGTCAGATTTCTGGAAGCTTCCTAGAAGCAGCTGAAGGCTGCAGTGTTTGAACTCCTGCTCCTCTCTGACTGCAGCAGACAAGCTGGAGGCAAGCCAATGAGGGAAAGAGAGAGCAGGCAAGAAGGACAGTGTTGGATAGTTGGAGACAGCGACAGGAAGAGAGAGAGAGGGGGAGAAGTGAAAAGAGGGAAAGCAAAGAACAACAGCAGGGACTCTGTTTTTTTCAGACAGAAATAATAGAGACACGTGCAGGTTTAGCAACACTTGATGACTTTCTGGCAGACCCAGCAAACAGAAACACATTTGTTAGAAAGGAATGCTCAGCAGTATATCCATTTCGTCATAACATGATTGAAAGGGGCTGGGAACTGCAGCAGACGAAAATCCTCTTATCTGATTTAAAGCCATTAATCTTTTCTTAATTTTGGAATTCAAGTTGTTTTCTCAGGGACAGGTAGGCCAACCATATCCTGCTGTTGGACTCTGTGTGGCTAATGGTCTTATTGCACGTTGTAAAAAAAATCCTTCCTGCTGACTGGATACGGTTTGCTGCAGGTCATAAAGTTTTTCCATTGGCCAGGAAGTAATGCTGCTTGTTCTGAACTCCTGTCATTATCTGGTCAGAGGTTGAGTGAGGAAATAAGTATTGAAAACACTTTGTTTTCTTGCTACGCACAACCTAATCTGCACATGAACACAGACATTCAGTTGTGAAATAAATTGGAACGCCACAGGGAATGACTAGTCAACACAAGTCCGAACCGGAGGTGATACGCACAATCTTAGTAGGCAAGCACGGCGCAATGCACAGCGGGCCCATGGCTTAAAGACCAACAAAAATAAAATATGTAGAAACTCTTGACCGATGTGTGTTAGAAAAATACATGAACAAAATGCCTGATATATGAGAAGGAAATGTGTCAGAAAAGCAGCCTCCGATCGCAAACTACGATATAGTTCACCACCTAGTGAATATGAATAGTGATTACAACATGGAGGAGATCCACCTGAAATCCACGTACGCATACAAACCGATGTTTAAGCGGGTTTGTAAACTCTTTACGTGAATAACACGTTTGTGGTGGCTGACAGAGTAAGTACACGTAGCAACAAACACGCAGGCCGCATGATCGTGTTTAGCTAGCAGTTACGTTAGCTAAGCTAATTTTGCTAATTCGGCAGTAAGTACTACAGCAAATACCACTCATATTTATCTTAGTATTACATAGAGGTGGGTAGAGGACTCGGAAATGTGATAAAATAATAGTTGTAATGTACTTATATTGTTTATAAGTTAAGTAAGAACAAGGCAAGATTTAGTTATAAGCTTGCGGCTTGTTCATTGTTGTCATAGCAACTCCATAGCAACTGCCTGCCAAGATGGCTGTCAGTTAGAAGGTTCACGGAAGTGTGAAGTCACATGAAAACTATGTACATTTTATATATGAAGAAAACTTCAAGACACCCATTACATCAGATCGATCAGTTTGAAAACAGTTGTTTTGGGAAACAAGATTCCCAAAATCTCTAAGGATTTTGGGAATCTTTTATCCACGTTTATGCTTAGCTGTTTTCACTGTAGCTGGATTCAAGCTGTGTGACTGCCTGGGCTAAGACTTTGCCACTGTCCTGCAACTTTTGGATGCGTCCCTGCTCCAACACACCTGAGCCAGATGAATGGTTAATGACCAGGTCTTTGCAGAACTTGCTAACAAGCCAAGGAGGTAATTCAGCCTTTTAGTTCAGGTGTGTTGGAGCACGAACGCATCCAAAAAGTTGCTGGAGAGTGAAACTCGAAGACCAGATTTGCCTTTCTCTGAAGAAAAAAGAGATTTTCCTTGGCGTTCTTTGAGATTCTCCATCCATCCAACCTCCCATCAGTTATTGTATGATGCTTCCACTACCAAACTTCACTGTTGGTATATTGGTTTATGGTTAGTGTGCAGTGCAATTTTTATTTCATGCTTGTATAACCTAACTATATTCTCTCAGTATTTAATTGGTTCATCCAAATGTTCTTTTCCTCCAGGACTTTAAACATGTTCAAACATGCTTTTCCTTCAGCAGTGGAGTCTTGTGCAATGAGTGCCATTGTGTTGGTTCGACTGCGATGACTCAATGTTTTCATGAGAAAATTATTCCAGGTATCTGCAGGGTGTGAGGATTTCAGTTTTTCTGCGTGTCTCGTTCCCTCGATTGCCCTCTGTGTATTTAAACCCACCTATTGTCTTTGTCTCTTGTCGGGTCCTAGTCAAATGTCTTATGGTCGTAGGTGTTGTCTGTCGTCACAGTCGCACTGAGAAGTCCTGTGTCGGCTTAGCTCTCGTTTATTCAGTTCTGGGATCAGTTGCTACCAGTGATTAGCCTTAGCTTTTGTTTCACTGCGCTGCCTGCCTGTTTGGACTGTTTTTTGAGCTGCTCCATTTTCATTAAATCATTTTTTTTTTCATCTCAACCTGGGTCCAGCCTGCGTTCGCTCTCACCACCCACACCGCAATTCATGACACAGGGGAAAAATTCCTTGACTTCTCTGTCAGAAAGTTTGAGAGAAACGCCTGTTAATGATTGGTTTATGTTAAAATAATGCTATTTTTTGCCTTTTTAAATCAATACTCAATATTGTTTAAAATTAAATCTGTAATTAATGACATTAACCTGCTTCTTGTACAATACCTAGATGCTAATGATCATTGTTGTAGCTAATATTTATGTTTTGTCTTCATTTTTTTCTTCACTGTCATTACACTTTACTACAGAATTTACATTCGTAGAGCAAATTGTTTTGATTTCTTCCTCAGCAGGGATTACCTTGGTTCATCTCACTACCCTGATTAGAAGAATATTTACTGGAAAAAGCAATGACGTGTTCAATACCTATTTTTATGTGGATGAGCACAGCTCCTCCCCCTCTGATCAATCAAACACGCCCTAGAAAGCAAACACATGCAGGGCTCCATGTGCGCTCTGAAACAATGCAAAGGTCTTTTCACTTCTAGCCTGACAAGCCCAGGGAAACAGACAGCAGCCATTGTCTCCCGTGAAAACTGATCCCCTCGCCAGGCAGGTACATTACAAACCTCTCATTCATTAGTAACGCCGACTCTGTATTTCAGTTACACAGGCAAACTTCTTCTCATATCTGTCACCAGAACTTAATCTCCCTAGGCAAACACAAGCCTTTATGTTTTTGTTTTGTTTTTGCTTGTAATCGGCTTTATTTCCATCTGAAATTGTGGATTAGCATCACAACATCCATATTCTGTACTGAGGCTGCAGAAAATTACCTAACCTTTCAGTTTCCTGTGAAGGAAACAATGCCAGTTATGGGAGTTGTTCCTTCCCACTGTTGCCATGTGCTTGCTAAGGAGGCGGAACTGCTGCAAAGTTAGATACTCAATGCAGGCGTTTCACTCCAAAAACACAAAAGTTTACCAAGTAATTTAGGTCTATTACACTTGAAATAAGACAAAACTAATTTATAAATTAGGGATTGCAGAGGCGAATTAGCTTATGCTATAATCTGCTGTAGCTCATCAAATGGTGACATTTATGTTCGAGTTGTACATTGTCCCTTTTAAAAAAAAGTTTATTACAATTAGATAACTTCTCAGCAAGATGAAGGAGCTTGTTTTAAGTCAATAATTTCTTAATACTGATACAAAAAAGACAGATTATTTCACTTATAACATGGGAAAAATGTCTTATGAGTGAAATAATATGCCAATGGAGCTAGTAATTTCTCATCAGTATTAAGGAATTGTTGACTGTAACTTGCTGAAAAGTTACTTGTAATTTAGTTTAGTCTTATTTCAAGTATACTAAAATATTTGCATTAGAAACTAAACCAAAAATATTTGGTAAAATGGTGTGTTACGATTTATATTTTGAGTTTGACTGCATTTTATAATAACTGGGACTGAATTGGAACACATCTGAATCTACCTATCTGGTTGGTTTGACTTTATTAGAAATTTCTGCCTTCTGATAGTATGTTTTTTAGTGAATTGTCACTGGATAGAAGAAAAGGAAAATGAAAAGTGGAAATCCAGGAAGTAACTTCAACCTTGCCTCTGCTAAACTAAAGTGACCTTTGAACCCTGCGGCACAGAAATTAAAACTGGCGATTATAAATGCAGTCTGGGCTGGGCGCCGCCTGATAAGAACGCATGATGTGGGACAGCTAATATTCACAGAGCTGATAAGGAGGAAATATGGCAGTAGTAGATTCAGCAGAGGTGTACACGAATCAATGCAAGAATGAATTATTACATTGGCATAAAAATTACACCCAATGTTAATAATACAAATGCTACAATGTAATAAATGCTGTACTGGATGTTACATCATACATATTGGGTTTGAGTTTTATTGACAATTATGTAATGACTCATAGGTTTCCCTTTGGACCAATTTGTACTGACCTTGGTGGTAAAACTTCCAAATTCGAAGACGTAACAATTTTTTTTAAAACCAGGATCTAAAAATATTTCAGTCTTTAAAACAAAGTTTCTGTTTTTATTTGGTTGAGTGGGGGAACTTAATTACGCTTGATTAAATGACTGAAGTTTGGTTTTCATACAGGTTTGAGTTCAGATTGTGCACCACAAATCTGGAACAAACTTCCAGAAAACTGCAAAACAGCTGAAACACTGAATTCCTTTCAATAAAGACTTAAACCCACTTGTTTAGAGTTGCTTTTGAACCATAATTAATGAAGCATTGACCGTTATATCTGATGTTGACACTTGACAAATGTAACGTTTATTGGTTTATTGTGTGGCGTCGTCTATGACTTTGTATGTTTGGGTTTTTATGATGTTTGAACTGCTTTGTTACTAAAATGCAAGGCAATCAAATAAACTTGATTGGTTGAGTTAATACGATATCAAATTAACCAATTGGGAACATCAATATGGGAAAGACAATTTTCACCTGTTTGAAAGACTAGAACTAAGAGGGAAACATCCAAGTAAATTCACCCCAAAGTCAGATTGTGGAACAGTCAGAGAAATATGAAATAACATGAACATGTTTGAATCAAGTTTATTTGTAAAACACATTTCAGTAACAAGGAGGTTCAAAGTGCTTTACGTCATAAATACACAAAAATAAAGTCATAAAAACATCATGCAGTCACCAATTGAGAAACCAGTAACAAACATTACGTTTTGTCGAGTGCCAAATTATCAATACATATCAAATATGTTGGCCAATATTCCAGTGATTATTGGTCTACAGCAACTCTAAACAGGTGGGTTTTTAGCCTTGACTTAAAGAAACTCAAGTTTGTTCCAGATTTGTAGTACAGAAAGTGGACATGGAGAAGGAAAATTTTTATCTAAAGACAAACATGGATTTGAGTAAACCATAAAAACACCAACTTACTTTGGTCAAATAAGAGCAAATGCTTCATACCAACAGTCAAACATGGTGGTGGAGGGGTTGTTTGACAGTCATTAAATTGACCATAAACCACCCAATGTGGATTTTCTAAGGCTAAATGGCTTTAAAGAAAGAAATAAAGTGTTGTAATAGCCTAATCAACGTCCTGACCTGATTGAAGTGGTCAACGTTGGACCAAAATTCCTCCTCTACAATGTGATTGACAGAAATATGTGGATTAACTGTTCTATATTATGAAAGTTTGCCTGTATTTGTGTTTCTGGGGTGTTTTTAAGGATCTAAAGGTGAATTCAAACACCTCCAGGTACAGTCCTTTGCACATGCAACAGCTTATCTGGTCCTTGTGACAGATTTAGGCTTTTGGGCCGCAACCTCAGGAATTACATAATTTGTATACTGACATAAATCCCTGCGGCACCAAAACAAATTTAAAAGAAAAACAGGAGTCTAATTTGCTCCAGATTTTGACAGAATCACTTTGGATGGAAAGTCAGTTTTCATATCTGTGTATAAACTATGAGCTTCCCACATGTTCTGCACCTTGTATTTGATTTAAAATAACTTTATGTCCTTTTGCATCCTTCTGGATATCAGATCCCATCCACGTGGAGCAGCAAAATTAGGCCCAGAAATCTGCTGCAACACCTGTAAAAGTTGCAGTTGCTCATAAAAAATAATGCACAACACAAGCAATAAAAATCTGGAAACTCTTCAGCTCTGACACTGCACAAGTTTTGAAGTGATTAAAAAAAGTTTTTTCAGAACTCTGTCAGTAACTTTACAAAGACATTATAAACATGAACACAATACAAATATAGTGAGCACAATTAGAAAGCTGTAATAGATGACAATTAAAAGTGGAAAAAGAAAGCTACCGGTGGCTAAAAACAGGAAAACCTTCCTGAGGCTGGAAAACTATGCAACAAGCTTGTCTGGTGCGCCTCTATGGCACTGACTGGATGTTTGTAGACAAGATGCAGCGGCAGCGCAGACCATGGGAGTGACGCATTGCAGGTACAAACGGACCAATCAGAGAGCGCGATTTCTTTCCGCTACGTTTTGTGCCTAACCACTTCGTAGCAGAAAGTATTCATGCGCTGATATTTAGTGCACCGCCGAAACGCGCGGTGACGTCGGATATCTACATAAACGCTTCTCCAGAAACATTACTTTTATAATTAAGGTGTGTTTTCATTTACCTTTGTATAAAACGCTGTTGTAAAATGCGATTTTCTAATAATGGAGCAACTGGAGAAAGAGGAAGTTGGCGGACTGATACCGAAGAGAAGGAGGGGTTTAGGACAGCCGTTAAAGGCGAGTCCAGTAGTCTCCCTTTCAGTGTGCTCGCAGGGCTGCTCGGTTCTAGTAACAGCGGGTTGCGGAGATTCTTTTAGGGTTTTTTTTTAAGCGGAGTTTGTGGTGAAGTCGCTGCCGCACCGACGCTGAGATGGTAAGAACAATTACTTTATGCATTTCATTTTCGCTGTAGCACTTAATGTTACGTTTACACAGCGTCCTTAAGAAACATAGCGTTATTACTGTAAATTTTATTTATTTTTTTTACTTTAATGCATCTTCCTTATAGCAAGTGTTCAGTGCTGTCAAATAATTAGTTGAATGTAACTAGTTTTATAAGCCGATCCATCAGTTAAAACGCAAGATTGCATTGTTTGAGCATCATGGGCGTTGTTTGCTTCTCAATGCTGCTTAAGTCTAAACTGTACCTCAAACGCTCATATTGTTCGATTTTAATAACTAAGAAAAAAAAATCATCCGCGCTTCTACTTATATCCTGTCTCCTTTTTATACGAATTGAGTATTTCATTTCGTCGTTCGAGACAGATCTGTTGCTGAACCGGCACATTACGGTTGCTAGCCAGTTCTAGCTCTTCCTAGCTAGCATTTACCGCCAAATAATTACCCGTTTATTGTCTGGCGCGAATGAATGGTCAAAGCGCCTCCAACATCTGGGCTAATGTGCCGAGCATCGTTTCCCATTAGAGCCGCTTCCTGTTATATAATTAACAAAAAAGAATGAAGGGGGGAACTGCTTCCCTTTTGAGCAGTTATTTATTTTTTTGTTACAGCAGCCTGCGTAGCAAGCTACACCCACCATATTTAGAGCTTTATGGGATGTCATTAGCATTATAATGTTGAATTGCAGTTTAACTCTGCATGGTTTTGACCTGGTTCAGCTCTTAAATTAAGAGCTAATGGCTAGATTTAATCAGTCCTGGTTAAAAGCTAAATTGATTAGTGATCAACGTTGAGAAAGAGCTAATTAATGTCCTATAAATGCATAGAAACGGCCTTTTTTTTTTTTCATCTAAACTAAACTTTTTATTTTTTTGTGTGGTTGTGATTTTTACCTTTGTAAGTAATGCATAATTCAGATATTGGTCAAATCTAGTACTGTCCAAGTACTCAAAGTGTTTTAAATGCGTTTTTAACATATTAAAAGTTTTAAGCTATTGCCTCAATTTAAAAAAAAAAAATAAATAAATAAATAAAGGAATCTTGCATTTAAACTGGATATTTAGCTATGTTGGCTATTGGACAATCTAATTTGGGTCATCTTGTGTGGCATTTAAAGTGATATAGCCAGTTTTGTTTCTAAATGCATAATAAAGGCTTAGCTAATCCAAGTGGTTTAGATTTGCTCTGAACTTGTAGATCCAGGAAGCTAAAAAAAAAAAGCCTTTTCTCATTGTGTTTCTGGTTCAGGCGGTTGAGATTGTGTTAATGGTTTCATTTCTGTTTTTCTAGGCTGACCAACTTACAGAAGAGCAAATTGCTGGTAAGACATGGCCTCATTGATCTCCCTTCCTTCCTCATAACCGGCTACAGCGGCCTCCGTTAAGGACTCGTCGTCTCGTGCGGTGGATTTACACTTTTGCCTTTTAAGGCATTCCACAAGGCAGCGTGCCGGTCATAAAACTGGAATGAAAGAAACTGCTGTTGCTTGCTGTCAGTGGATTGCTCAAGGACTCCCTTGCTGAGAACTTTGCATTTTCGTGGCCGCTGCGTTGTATATGATGTAATCTGGAGGAGCTGTGAGGTGTTGTCACTCAGTACTTTACCCTGGGCGTGCTGGCCTTTATGAACGCAGCATTGAGGGTTTATTGTGTGTGTGATGTGCTGACCTGGGACTTGGATGTTGTAAATTATGAGTGGGACATCTTCCTGCTAACTGCTTGCAGTCATGGTTATAATTTCAGTGATCTGCATTCTCTGTTGGATGGATTGCATAAAATTTTGCAGTGTTAGTTGTTGTATCCACCAACAATACTTTGAAGCTCTCTGTTATCAGTAAACATGATTTTATTGTTGTGCTTGTAGTTTCTGACTCCAGCCTTTTATTTCCCGTTGGCCTCATCTTTATGCGTGTCGTTGTTTCTCGTCCCTTATGGCTCAATACTGTCAGTGATATCCTGACGGTACCCTGATGCTGGGTCTCGTGGTTGCTGTTTTAACCAGAAACTCCTCCAGTTGGAAGTATAAACATCACCGTCCTGACGGTCCGCTCACGTCTTGACCTCATGGCGTCCACAGTCACTGCTGCTGTAAGGCTGAAAGGATTCCCTCACCCAAGGTGTTTCCTTTCCTGTCACCAGAGTTCAAGGAGGCCTTCTCGCTCTTCGACAAGGATGGAGATGGCACCATCACCACTAAAGAGCTGGGCACCGTCATGCGCTCTCTGGGCCAGAACCCCACGGAGGCCGAGCTGCAGGACATGATCAACGAAGTCGACGCAGACGGTGAGAATCGCTGTTTTTCTTAAAAACAAAGTTTCCAAATGTTATCAGCTGTTCCCGTAACTCTTCTGTTTTCTGTCTGCGGATCAGGAAACGGAACGATAGACTTCCCAGAATTCCTCACCATGATGGCCAGGAAGATGAAGGACACAGACAGCGAGGAGGAGATCCGAGAAGCATTCCGTGTCTTTGATAAGGTCTGTGTTTGGAGTCCATTTTCATGTAGTATAATGCGAGTTCACCCTTATTTCACACTGGAACTGGAAGACATTTTAAATATCCTAAATAAAACAAACAAAATTAGTTACAAAGTCTCTAAACAAAAGTATCCTTAAAAAAAGAAAGCTAGTTGAGACCACACTGAAACCTTTTATCATCCAGTTCCTGGCATAAAGGGAAGCGATAAATCATGGGAATGGTTTTTGTTTTGATTGTGACGGGCCTAGTTGATTAAAAAACAAAGCTCTTTCTACCTGTCCTGATTTCCAGGATGGAAACGGCTACATCAGTGCTGCTGAGCTGCGCCATGTGATGACGAACCTGGGAGAGAAGCTAACCGACGAGGAAGTGGACGAGATGATCAGAGAAGCAGACATCGATGGAGACGGTCAGGTCAACTATGAAGGTTGGTAGTTAGAATCCCAGTCAACCTTTCGGTGTCTTCCAGTGAAACGGGGTGACGAGCTACAACTCTCCTCTTCCTCCCGCAGAGTTCGTACAAATGATGACGGCGAAGTGAAGGCCTTGTACAGATTTCTATATAAATTTGCCTTTTTTTCTTTGTGTAATTTATCTGTAAAATCTTAATAGCCCCCATTCGTCCCTGCCCCCTACTGCTGTCCAAAGGAACTGCATGTAAACTGCATAGGCTCTTGTCCCCATGTCCCTTTCTTTTGCTGTCATGGTGTTTTGGAGTGACGGAATGGCGCCCCCTGGAGGTCGCTGGGAGCCGGAGAACTTAGGATCTTCTGTCAAGTGAGCTCGGGGCCCCTCCATACCTGGCGACGTTGGAAACCTGTCACCTGGTTGTCGCTTGGCAACACTGTTGGCATGGACGCAATGTAGAGGAGTCTAAACTCTGCATGGACTATGGACAAAGTATATAAGGAAATCTCTCAGCATTGCACTACTGCAAAAAAATGACACGGGTGTATCTCCTTGGTACTCGTACAAACTCTTTTGTATCTGCTGTTCTATATTGGAAAATGACTAATCTTAACATGCTTTTTAATGTTTTACTCACTACTTTTACTTTCCTTTTCTTTTTCTTTATGTATGGCCGCTGGTCATGCCTCAAACGATCCATTCCAAGTTGTATATTTTTGTTTTCCAATAAAATTTACAATCTACCCATATTTGAAACATGTCTTGTTTTTGCAGTTTAAAAATTAAACATTGAGTTTGTTTACCCTGTAATTGCTGTTTTTGTATGAGGACAGAACACTCCAATTTATAAGATTTGACTTTATTTTTCTCTTTTATAAAATGTTTAAACCCTCCCTTGTTAATCTAAAAAGCACTTAGGAGCATCAGCCAATGCCTCTTAATGTATTGAGCTCAAATTGGATTTGTTTAGAAATTTCAGGACCTGATGTACACTTGGTGGAACTGGTGAGGTCACCAGTCCGCCAGTCGAGTCCCTGCTCCTTCTGGTACTGTCAAAGATGGCCGCCTTATGTCTATCTTGACCTTTGCCCCAATTTTAGGTGTGGGTGAGGAGTGCACATCAGAAAACAATGTAAATAGAGCTGTTCCTGTTGGCTTTCTTTTTTTTTTTTCTGAGTTTGTTACAGTAGCTTGCAGAGATACTGAAGTTGTTTGAATGACGAAATAAAGCTCTATTGTAGACCTCTCTTCTGTCTGATTTTTCTTTTGGCTTTTATTCAGCTTTATGTACCTAAAACATCTTAAAAAATGTAACTCGTGTGTGTGTGTATATATATATTTTTTACATATTTGAAACTCACTATGTCTTCAGTTTGGTATGAAAAAACGAGCTCTGTCTTCTCCTGGTGCTTTCTAGAAGTAACCAATCAGAACCAGGAGGCGGGGCTGTGACGCATTGTTACAGCTAGCATAGCTTGTTGTGAACGCTAAAGCCAGTTAGTATAGCCACCGATGACGGTGGATAAACAGTTTTCCTGTAACGGTAAGTTGTTTCTCTGCCATTAGCACAATTAGCAGGGTGCACGTGAATCTGACGGCGCCAAGACCCGCCGCCTGGAGCTGATTGGTTGTTTTTGGTCGGGAGCCGTACATTTATTCAGATGACAATAGTAGCTCAGGACATAATCTATCATTTCACAGATTATCCGTCTCCTATGACTGTTTTAACTAATGTGGAAAAAATATATCCTTCATAAAAGTTACATACTGCAGTTTTAATCTAATATATTGTAGTGTATTTTTTTTATTATAAGTTTTTTGACCGACATCATGCGTTCTTTGACTTGAGGCTACCGGTAACTCCCTAACTCAATCTTGCTAGCTAGCTGTTATTGTTTGTCTGTTGACCTTTTGCACGTGACGTCACGCTCTCCAGAACCCCGCCCACTCCGCCATGACGGACGTCAAAACAACCAATGTGCTCCTTTAAAGCTAGTCTAAAAACAGACATATGTAACCTAATATCGCTTCCATTTAGTTGATTTCACTTTAAAAATGGTCGTAGTATGCTGCGCGGTCAGCTGCACAAACAGACAAGGATGCAAACCAAACATATCACTTTATTTTATGACTTTTAATGAGGAAAGATGCCGGGCGATGGATAGCAGCCGTCAGTCATAATGACTGTTAGCCCTCGGTGTAATTGCGGATTCTCAGCATACTCTTTTTAAAAGGTAAGAAGATTAAGGTACATATGCTTTATAAGTGTATGATTAGAAAAATATAAAATATTGCGTCATGGAGAAGGGCATCTAACCACTAGTAACCATGGAAACAGTGCGGCACCTTCATGTAGCCTAGCATGTTTGGAAAAAACTGATTAGCATCTTGTCTTATGTATGTTTTAATGCTGCTCTGGTGCAAAGGGGAAACTCTGTTTATGACACAGAGACATAAATCATGTGGTGTGAATTCAGGCAAAGTTGGTAATTTTAGCAACACGTCAGGAGGAGAAGGTAACAGGTTGCTAGCAGGTTTGTTTTGGTTGTATTGACCCAAAATACCTTGCACTGTAGTCCACTTCCTGCTTCTGGAGCATTCTCCAATCTACTTAGCATTCAAACCCCACCAGAGTTCACTTCAACCGAACAAAGACCGAGGTTTGTAGGTGGATCAGAGTTTGATTGCACATTCACATCTCCCCAAATGAACTGGACTTTCTAGGCAAATGAACCAGAGTTTGATTAAAGTGGAACAAACAAAGCTGGTATGAATGCACCCTAAATGTTTCTTGTTTTTGGTCAACTTTGGTGAAACATGTCTGGTATTGATCCACAAGCTTCTTATAACAGTTTGCCAGAATTTTGGCCCATTCCCCAAGTCAGGCTTCTTCAAAATATTGAGTTTGTTGTCCTTAAGCCACTTTGTGACTAATTTGAATGGGTGATTATCAGTTTGCAAGACTGATTTGGACTCAGTCTGTCAATATTTTCTCATATTTTGGGAAGTGCACTAGTCCCTCCTGAAGCAAAAACACTCACACATCTCAAAGCCACCTCCGTACTTCATAGTTGGTACAATCTGAGTTATTTAAGCTTCCCTTTTCCTCAAATGACTTCAGTTTTTGTTTTAATTAGACCACAGAGCATGTCTAAAAAAATTAAGGTCTTCCTATTGGTTAAAAGATTAAGATTTGCTTGAAATAACGTTTTACAACAAAGAACGTATTTGTCCTCAAAATATATCCCCATTTCTCCAAGTTTCCAATGATTTTGAAGACTAAATGACTTCCACTGGCAGTGTATCTTAATGATGGCCTCGTATTGTGTATTAGTCTAAGGTAAAACAGTCAAAGAATCTAAATTTAGCCCTGCACCAGGCCATCTTGTTGAAAAATAAATCTATGGCTGAGCTGCTGCTATAGTAACAGTCTCAGTCATAATCGTGGTCAGGTATCACTGGATTTCCTCTTAAAGCAGATAGTGGACGTCACTAAAGAAACCATAGTGTTGTCTGAACTCACTGTGAAGGAAATGCGATGTGAGGAAGCGGTAGGAGCCGATAAGAGAAGGTCTGAGCTTGGTTAGTTAGGCAACGTTTCCACATTTTTTACAAGCCAAACCCATTTGAAGTAACACCTATGACGTATGTACAGGGGAACCATCAGTCTTTTACACTCAGAATAACAGAAAGGTAGTTCATTAAAAAAAAAAAAGTGTACAGTTTTTTTTAAGTTTTTGTATCATTACAATCTTTATGAGGGCCATTGTAGATAGAAAAAAGTTGAGATTAATCTCAAAACTCAGAAACTTTGAGATAAATCTCAGACGTTTTAAAAAACTTGTGAATTTCTGAGTTTGAAAAATCAAAAAGGTTTGACTTTTGTATCAGAAAATTTCCAAAGGCTGAATGTTTTTGACTCTTGAAACTCTGAAATTTCCAAGTTTTATCTAGAAAATTTCTGAAATTAATTTCCAAATTTCTGAGTTCTTGGAAGAAGCTATTTAGTTTGCAAACTAATTATTTAGTTCACAAACTATAATAGTTAGCTCTGACTGAACCATTTAGCTTAACTAAATATTTAATTCAAAGTAAATATTGATTTTGCATACTTAACATTTAATATTCAAAATAAAAATTATTTTTCAAACTATATATTGAACTTGGACCTACAACTTAGGCTTGCTAACTAAATATTTAGCCAGCAAGCTAAATATTTAGCTTGCTCACTAAATATTGAAGTTGCTAGCTAAATGTTTCGCTAAAACCTTAGCTTGCTTGTTAACAACTATCTAAATATTTACCAAGGAAGCTAAATATTTAGCTAAACATTGAGCTTGCTGACTAATTAATTAGATTTGTTAAATTGTGCTAGCTAAAACTTACTGACTAAATATTTAGCTTACTTTAGCTTAAGTTAGTAGCTAAATTGTGCTAGCTAAAACTTTAGTTTGCTAACTAAACATTAATAGCTAACTAAATATTTAGTAAGCAAGCTCAGTATGTCCCTAAACATTTAGCTTACTCACTAATTATTTAGGTTGTTAGCTAAATTGTGCTAGCTAAAACTTTAGCTTGATAAAGCTTGCTGACTAAATATTTAAGTTGCTAGCTAAATCTTTAGCTAGTAATTAAATATTTAACTCAAAGCCAAATATTTAGCTAATATTGAAATTAGCTTGCCGAAAAGTGGAAATAGAAAGTCAAAAGAAAAGTTGGGTTTTGAATATTTTAGAGAAGTTGTATGAAAACATCTGTGATCAGACGACTGTATTTCACCTTCCAACTCTGATTTTTTTAGTCTATGCTGGTAGATCCTGATTATACGCATGTGACTGGCAAAACATTTGGGCCTTATCAACGTCTTGGAGTGTTTTTGTGAAAAGGATTCTTATGTAAATGCAGAAATAAAGTGCCAATGCTATGACTACAACTTGAACTATGTACCTTGGTCAGATAAGAGTAAATGACTCATAATATTGGCAGCAAACATTTCATGTGGGTCAGGTGAGAATCACAGGATGAACATGTGGAAAAATGTCTCCTCCCGGCTGTTAAATATGGTAGAGAATCTATCAATTTAAAGAAATTATGCAACAAAATCTGGTGGAATATCCACCTCTGTATCTCCCTACCTTGTGAAATGTGTTAAACGTAGACATTGTCACGTAGCTTTCGCGTTTTTATTATAGGGCCTCATGTTAAGGGTTAAAGCGGGTAGTTTAGAACAGAACAGAAATATCCTTTATTGGGAAAATTGCTGTGCAACAACAGCAATGCATGCAGATTCTGTACAGTAAGGACAAAATTTCAACCAAAGCGTTTTATGTTATTTATTAAAAATAGTGTACTCCGATCCAAAAAATGGGGAACTGAGTAGGTTAACTTTAAATAAAAAAAATTAAAACATCAGACTACTTACAAAGTGACAACAAAAACTACAACGAGAGTTTTTGAAAACAGCAGAGATTTTATTCACAGTGTTTTCACACCTTATAGTTTGGTAGAATTGCAACATTTATTACATTTTCAACTGGTGAGGTTTGTGTTCACACTGCATTGTGTCAAACGATCCGAACTTGCCTGTGGGGGCGCTGCACTAAGAGCTATTGAAGGAAACGACATGAAAACCTCTGAAGAAGACACTGAAGGCAACGTTCTTCTTCACAAAATCTGAAAAAATGGAGTGGCATCAAAAATTTTAGCAGTTGTAAAATTTCTATTTTGACCACGAGCCATTTCTCCTGCTAGCAGGTGTGTTTTGGTTGTATTTACCCAGAATGCCCTGCACCTTTTTCCACTTTTGGAGTGGTCTCTGGTCCTCTTGGTGTTCACGTATTCATTCGAACCGCACCAGTTCACCACAACCAAACCAAGACCGAGGTTTGTAGGCACTCGATTACGCATTCACACAATATACATTAATCAATTAAAAGGAAATGTTATCTATAGAAACATCATAATCCCATTTTATGGTTGTAATTAGTTTATATTTCTGTTTTATTTTTTGGTTTTGGTTGTCTTGCTTTATTTTGGATATTTCTTCCAGTTCCAGTGCGAAGCGTTGTTTAAAAAAATAAAGTTCATCGGAGTGGTAGAAGGTGAACTTGCAGTATTATTCCATCATCAATATGTTACTTGGAAAAAAACAAACAAAAAACAACATTATCGTTTTTCACAATGGTTTCTGGGACAATATATTGTACAGTAAGAACCCAGGACGTTCTAGAAACCGTAGTCTGGCGTTGTAACGTGGCAACCAAAACAAACAGAGCTGCAGATTAAACAACGCATGCTAAGACTGTCATATATATTTATATATGTGTTTTATTGCAACAATATTATAGATGGGAAGTTTGTCAAAATTTGTTTATGTATTCTATGAACTTATTTTGTTTAGTCAAGTTGTTTCTCTATACATTTATTGGTGTTTTAAGCTCAGTTCTGCTGCTCTTGGCTATTGGTGGTTACCATAGCAACCAGTAGCTGACGGCTCCTCCCCCTTTTTATGTTGCCGTCGGTAACTGTGGTATGTATTAGAATCATCTCCGCGTTTCTCTTAAGAGTATAATATTTTAACATGTTTCAGACAAATTTAATAGTTTTCATGAGTAATTTTGCTATGTTCTGTAAACGTTTTTAACTGTTATCATTATTAATGTTGTCCATTTTAGCTGTGTTTAATTTAACCACTGTTCCCTGCTGCCAACTGCTCATTGTGAGCTATTGCTTTTTTAGTTTGTTTTGGATTATTTATTGTATTTTATTTACAGTATGTATGGGGCAGAAGCTGCTGGACTGATGTTAACCGACAACTTGATTTATTCTATTCTTAGAATAAATAAATGAACCTGAATGTTCATTGTTCATAAACAGGGAGTAAACACTTGTTTGTCTTTATTCCTTGTGCCAGCACATCAACGCTTCTCCATGTGACAGCAGTAAAGTTTTCCAGCACGTAAAGCGTCTCTTTAACTCTCAGTCAGCTCACGAATCGTGGCTTGATCGCTGAACCCTTCCCTCTCGTCTCCAACACGGAGGAGTAATCACCAACCTGCTCTCTTTCTACCTTCCTCTCTCCTCCCGTTGTTGAGCTTTTCCTTTCTCTGTCCTTTTCTTGTGCAGCGACCTGATGTTTCACTCGACTGTGCAGCAGATCAGCTTTCTCCCTTTACAGTATCTGGTCACCAAGATCGGTTATTAAGACCATTCAGTCTTTCCATCGCTCAGGAAAAGCCTTCATTACAATCTACTTTCAATAGGTTTTGATTACAAGCTATGACCTAACGTGGGTCTGCCATGCATTCGAGCAGGTTATGACAACCGCAGGGGTCAGAGAAAACCGATCCTACAGGCTGCCTGATTGTAACGCTTCCCCACTTGAGGGCCTATTATGGCCCTGTGCTGGTTGACCAGTCAGCTTTGGCTCGTGTTGCAGAGTGTTGCAGCCTTAGTCTGGTGTCTAAGCTGGTAGCCGATGGATATCTGAGCTGCGCTGGCAGCTGCTGAGTGTTGAGAGAGAAGGAAGGGTGCTAAGAAACCCCAAGGGTGCTATTACTGCAGAGCTGAGAGCAGTTTTCTCTTTAGCTGCGTCGTTGCAACATGAGGGATTTTTTCTTTTTGGCCAAAGGTTAAGCAGCCAAACAAATCCCACAGTGTGGTTAAGTGAAAGTGTTGCTAATTGACACTTTGGCCTGATGGATAACGGCGCACATTAAGGTTTTTTAATAGCTTCTGCTCAGAAATGTAAATCTTTCAGCTGCTCCCACAGGCACAGATCTGATTAATGGGTAACTAAAATACAAATTAATACACTGCAAACTGTACACTGCAAACACCTAGTGCAAATATCTTAGTTACCTTGATGTAAGACGAAGCTAACTTAAAAGTAACTTTTCAGCAAGATAATTCCTTAATATTGATGAAAAAATACGAGTTCCATTGGCAGATTATTTAATTTATATGTAACAGACATTTTCCCCATGTTATAATCGATCTGAGAATAGAATTAGTACTTTTTCATCAATATTATTATCTTGCTAAAAAGTTACTTTTAAGTAACTAAACCACAATTACATGGTAAGATTTTGTGTTTTTGCAGTGTATTTTGGGGAGAATTTTCATTCCTCCTATTTTTTTCCTTCAAGTCTCTTAAATAAAGCCTTATCTGATAATTGTATACTTTCATATGCTGATAATTAGCTACTTTAACATGCTATTAATTTGCTGCTTTAGCTTATATACATTCTGAAAATTGGCAATTTTAGCATGATGGTAAATGGTATACTTTAGCAAGCTGACAAGCCATTGTAAAATGCTGATAACTGGCTACCTTAGCATACTGATAAGTAGCTTCTTTAACATGCTAATAAATAGCTATTTTAGCATGCTGATAATTAGCCTCTTTAACATGCTAATAAATAGCTATTTAGCATGCTGATAAGTAGCCTCTTTAACATGCTAATAAATAGCTATTTTAGCATGCTGATAAGTAGCTTCTTTAACATGCTAATAAATAGCTATTTTAGCATGCTGATAAGTAGCTTCTTTAACATGCTAATAAGTAGCTATTTTAGCATGCTGATAAGTAGCTTCTTTAACATGCTAATAAATAGCTATTTTAGCATGCTGATAAGCTAAAGCGAAATGCGAAAGTACCTGACCTTTTGTTAATTACACGTTACTGTTGTCTAAACTAAAGAACAAGGATCTGACAAACAAAATACAGGTCAAAGTTCAAAGAGCTCAGACGGAAGGAGCATGTTCCAGCTACCCGTCCCACTCAGGAGAACATTTTCACATGCTGTCCCAGTGAGCACACTGTCAAAGAGGCTCAAGGATTTTACCACCAACTCCCCCGAAGCCACCTGCATTATCACCTGTGGGAGCAGGTGGGACAGGTGTGGCAGGAGCTGGTAGCTGGGATCAAATGGCACACAGCGGTACCAGTCGACCCTCTGAGCGACAGTGCAGAGGAGAAAAACATCCTCCTGTCTCTTTCGGTTAAAATCAGTGAACAACTGGAAATGAAAAGCTGGTCCTGTGTTCAGGGACAGAGGAAGAGGGCGGAGGAGGGGCAGTGCTATTTCTGCTTGGCCCACCGCTGGTGATGACCAGTATGTGTGTTAGTGGGTGAGAGGAAAGGAGAAGTGAAAGACAGAGATGGAGAGAGACTTTTGAAAGGCCTATAGCAACACACCTGCTTGCCAAAGCGGTGAAACACGAGCTTAAAACGTAAAAAATATAACTTCTATACTGTGTGTCATTCACAATAATACAGTTATTAGTATTATTAGGTTTGGGTTTCTTCAAACACATTTATGCTGTCAGGGCCTAGTTTTTTAGTATAGACACCAGTAACGTAATTAACAAATGATCGGACATTCATTCATTACTAGGAAAAGAAAGCGAGGAAAATTGAAACAAGGTGGCGGCGTTGTCATTCGTCAGCAGGAATCTAATCTGAAAATCTTTGGTAAAACTTACTGGTTAGAAATGCTGTCAAGCTGGATCATTTTTAGTTTTTTCATGTGCAGGCTGGCTGGGCATCATCCATGTCACATTTTTCACTTCTTTTGGTCCTCATTTTAACTCATCTATCATTTTGATCTACTTTGTGTCAGTCAATCATCTAAAATCCCAACGAAATAGATTGAAATTTACAGTTGTAGCAAGAGTTCAAGGCTTATGAACACTTTAGCAAGGCACTAAGTAGATGTAGGTGAAAGGATCAATCAACCTGGAGCTTTTTTCTTGCACTGCAAAAACACAAAATCTTATTTTTGTGTAGTTTCTAGGGCAAATATCTCGGTACATTTTAAATAAGACAAAACTAACTTACAATAACTTTTCAGCACAATATAGGAGCTTGTTTTAGGTCAATAATTCCTTAAAGGTGACTTATTATGCTTCCTTGAACAGGTTAGAATGGATCTACGGGCTATACAAAACATGTTAATTAAATTTTTTTCCCCAAAATCATTCTTACATAATGAGATTTTTAGTCTAGTCGGCTGCTTTAGGGCATCTTGTCACTTTAAATCCAAATAATCTGCTGCTGGTCACGCCTTCCAACTCAACATTTACACTCATAGGTGAAAATGGCGGCAAACAGATAGACATTTATTTAACTGTACACCTTCGAAAAGCGAAGTAGAACCTCCTTCAAAATCAACAAGAATGGAGCAAGTGGTTTCTGGATGATAAGTCAACAACAAAACACTTGTATTTTCTAGCAGCCATTGTACAGCTGTAAAAACCAGCTGATCAAACATGCCGTAACTCAGCTTGGGTTGCTAGGTAACGGTCTGGGCTTTGCTGTGGTTGCTAGGTAACGGGCAGTGCCTGTTAATATGTGACAAACCATTTGATCAGGCTTTTTAAATGGCTCATTTTCCAGACACCAAAAATCATTACTTTATTGCCAAAACCAGCCGGTTGATTTTTTTTTTTTTTTAAGCATTTAGGCTGTTTTAGTAGCAGATGAGCTCCGAATGAAAGTACAAACAAAAGGTAAAAGATAATTTGATTTAGATAGCACATACATGTGCAAAAAGTGAATTTTGCACAATAGGTTGATGAAAAATAACATTCAGATTTTTTCACTAATAACTAGATATTTTTTCCATATTATAAATTGAATAATCTGCTAGTGAAACTAGCAATTTTTAAAATTGATATTAATGAATTATTTACTTAAAACAAGCTCCTACGTCTTGGTGAAAAGTTACTTGTGAGTTAGTTTTGTCTTATTTAAAGTGTACTAAGATATTTGCCCTTGTGTTTTTGCAGTGTCTGTCTGTGTGTGTGTGTGTGTGTGTGTGTGTGTGTGTGTTTGGCACGACGACTGGCAGCCAAACTGTTCTGGAAGGCAGTGATCCCACCCGGTAGTCTGATTTCACACAAGTGTAATCCCAGATCACCAGCTCTTTTCATGCATTCTGTCCGCTAACCGAATGCGTAAAAAGAGGGAAGAGCCTTTTATTACTTGGTCCAGGGTTTATCAGCACGCTCGCGAGGGATTTTGTGGTTTGCCACCAACATAATCAGCTGCATTCGTTGTGCACAAATTGCTTCGGTGACGCCAGCCAGGGAAGCAGAAGGATCTTATCTGCTACAAAGGGTACTTCATTCCACTTAACTGCATGTTCTTGGTAATGCTCCCTTCCCTCTTCGTCTTTCCCTCTTTGTTGGCAGCCGGGCCGCTCTGCCTTCCTACTATCTCGGCCCTGCTATGCACTCAGGAGGAGGAATGCTGTTCAGCCATGCGTCACATGCACATAGCTTAACGCGGCATGCTGCTGCACCCTCAGATAACACATTCAGCATGAGGAGACCAAGGCAGTGTCACACAATAAAACAGCTATTCTTATCGCTACCTACTTCACATGCCTAGCACTTTGTGGTGATGAAACAAAACCAGGGCGGACAACAATCCCAGAAAGAAGAGACAGGAATCATCACCGTACAATCAGGGACAAATGAAACGTTTCCTGTCATTAGAGTCGAGTGTTTATTCAGTGAGCAGGCCTGCTTCATCCTCACAGCTAGCAAAGCGATGCCCAAGAGCAGAAGAATTTTGTGTCGTGGCCAATTTGACAGTTGTTGAGGGAGTGGAGGGTTATATTCATCCCTTCTCTGTCCGCCCGGACTATCAGATCGTATCCAAGGATTAAAGCCCACTCCATCAGGCTTTACTTAAGTGCTTTATTGATCATGGAGGATAAAACAATAACGCCTCTGGTAATAAAGCAATGGCTTTTTTTCAATAAATGTTATTAACAGATAACAGGTTCTGCAACAGAAAACAAGTGGAATGAGGAAATTTTAGGCCTCATTTAGATTTGCTGCACCTGGAGTGTCTATTACTTTAAAGCTGCAGTACTTCATTCTTATAAAAAAAAATATGTTTTTACATATTTTTCACATGACATCATTAGCCTGCCACGAATGCTACTGCTAGTTAGCATGACCACTGATGATTGGTTTTCCTGGAACGTGAAGTTGTTTTAGCACATTTAGCAGCATTGATTGACAGCACTAACTAACTACAGACCCCTTTCAAAAGCCCTTAAAACTGATTATTTTAATTGTTCAAACACCGAATATAACTTGATATGCATCAATAAGCAAAGTGGAAGTTAACACCTACAGTCTTTCCTCCTTTTCGGAGGACAGCCAATCAGTGCCAAGGAAAATAAATGGAGCTCCTGGATTGGTTGTCTTGAAAACATCAGCCAATAGCATGTCATGTATCATTGTGCCTTTGTATTTTAGCCTCCCAACCTACATTTTCTTTAGGAAATTTTAGATATGAATAAGTACATTTTCTGTGAATTATTTGGAGTTTCGATTCACATAAAAATCTGCGACTAGGTGAATACAAAAGGCTGTTAATCCAATGTAATTTGCTTACCGTTCTCTTTAATGCTAATATTTATGCCCTTCCATGCTAGTTTTACACAAATATATGGAATCAAAGCAAGAATATACAACATATCAACTTAATTTCACAATAATTGATGGATGTTATGTTTACATACAACTGTGAGGCCAAAATGTCAGAAGGACATTTTGCTGAAATGCCCTTTTATATTTATTTATGTTGTGTATTTTGGTCAGTGAGAAAATAGCAAAAGGTTTGGTGTGATATCTCATTAAAACTTTGTTTAATCAGAAAATATTGGCTTTCCACAAAAATGTGCCCCTATCTGCTCAGTCACACAACTCGATTAAATCTGTTCTTTGGTGAGAGGAACACTGCAAAAACACCAAATCTTACCAAGTATTTTTCTAATTTATAGTGCAAATATCTTATAACACTTCAGCAGTAACTTTTCAGCAAGATATAGGAGCTTGTTTTAAGTAAATAAGCCCTTAATATTGAAGAAAAAGTACTAGTAGGTAGATTATTTCTCTCATAATATGGAAGAAATGTCTTATTATAAGTGAAATAATTTGCCAGTGGAACAATTACTTTTAAAAATAAATCTACATTCAAGAATTATTTACTTAAAACAAGCTCCTATATCTTGCTGAAAAGTAACTTGCAAGTTTGGTTTGTCTTATTTCAAATGTACTAAGATATTTGCACTAAAAACTAGACTAAAAAGTAAGATTTGGTGTTTTTGCAGTGCAGCCAACATAATGAGGATTTTTCATTCATTTGTTGTCTTTTGAGCTTAAACTGCATGAAACTACCTGAACTTTGTGTGAAGAGAGGTTTTCCCTAAATGGAGGAAACAGTTAAATTCTCTTAATTTCTGTAACTGCTGACACTTTGAAGCTCATAAAGGTTCAACAACATGCTGTGAAACAGATTTAGATGTTAGTTGGTGGTGTGTTGAAAGCAAAAAGCTCTCGGTAACCTAAATGTGTCTCAGTCTCCAGGCTCTTATTCCCTCCGCAGTCCAGGCCTGATCTGGGGTAGATGCCTCATACCGAGGACTTAACACCGCCCGCTTCCCCTTGGGCCAACCCTCGCTCTCTTGTTCTCAATTAAGCTCCCTTTTGTAGGCGTGCATGGTTTCAAATAGCCACAACACAAATAAATGTTTTTGATTTAAGTTACACAGAATTCACCTTTTGCACGTTTTTGTACTTCCAGTCGGGTCTCAACTGCTTCTGAAAAAAAAAAAAAAAATGTTTTCTGGTGTTTTTAGAATTGAGACGTTTCAAAAACCTCCAGATTGTTGAGTCACATTCCATGGGCGCTTTGTCGTTGCCTAGCAACCCCAGCCAAGTGCAGCCCCGTCACCTAGCAACCCCCGCGGAACTCCACCAGCAGGTTTGGCAGCTGGATTCTCCACATTTTTTAGTCGCATTTAGTTGAAGCTATTTTTGTTACATGCGGCATTTTTATAACGGATTCGGATTTACAAACAGTAACCAGCTGTTTAAACTACAAAATGATATAAAAAGAAGAATAAAAGAAAAAAAGGGGAAGACAGAATAAGAATAAGTGCAAACTTTGTAACTTTTAAAAATAGAAAGTCATGATGTTACTTGACTGTGCTATAAAATGGCACAAAGAGCCTGGAAAACACAGAATACCCGCTTTTTAATGCAAGGCACTGAGAAAGATGCCAAATACCTTCAGGAAATAAATAGTTATGGTTGAACAGGACAGACAAATATTTTAGTTTTATTTTGTTGTGACTTTTTGTTTGTCTAATTCGTTTAGTTTTAGTTAGTTCGTAGAGTGTGCCTGAAAGTTTTTATTAGTTAAATATTGTTTAGTTTTTATTAGTTATTGTATTAGTTTCTTTCATACTTTGGTTAATTTTTAGTTGCTGAATTCAAAAAGTTCGAAGTATTTAATTGTGATTGTAGGTAATTGAAATACATTTTTTAAAATGTTTTCAGTTATTTTTGAACAACCAGCTGACTCAGGTGTTTTCTACCAACTTTTCCTGTTGCCATTTTGTGGTGGACAGTAATTCCCGCCTGTGTACCGTAATTTGCCGACAGCTGACGTTGCTTTGGGGAAAAAAGGCTAATAAATAAATTCAGAAACATGAAAATGAAGAGTATTATATTGATAATTTCAGTATGATTTAGTTTTATAAACACACAACATAGTTCCAGTTAGTTACTTTTTTCCTCGTTTATTACTATTTTTACTGATTTTAGTTAATCAGTTTTTGTTTTTTCATTAGATTTTCTTAACTATGCTAACCTTGGTAGCACTGAAATTTTTCAACTTGGACCATGGATAGAGTTTCCTAAAGCTTCTACCTGAACCCAGCTGAAAACGTATGAATTATTTTGAAAAGAAGCGCTCACCCCAACCAATTTAAATTAAGTACATTCTCCCAGGACAACTGGTCCAGTTTTGATTGGTACTTAGCCAAAAACTTGTTGATGTTTTCAGTTCTTGTGGTGAGTTTGTGATGTCAGCACATCCAAATTAAAGCCTGAGATGTCTTGAAAACTTCACCGCTCATCTCCGCAGACCAACTCTGAGGGTGATGACTGGCTGGCTGAGGAGTTTAGCTTTGGTGAGAGGCTAGCGGTGTGACCAGGTATCTCTTTACTCCTTCAGCCGACGACAGACCCACTGCAACAACATTCCACTTCTAATAAATGACATTTAAAAGTTTAATCAGCTCCAGAGGCGCCTGTTAGCGAACAACAGGGTCATTGTCTGGGTGGCTAATGGTGCTGGCACCACGGCAGAGTGTGTGTGGATGGAAACCAAGAAAGCTGGAGGCTATCAGGTGAGCCTGGAGTGATTGATGGAGGCCAAGCTGCTGTTTACGCTTGTCGCTTGTGGATAAACCCCAGAATACATAAAATCTTTACCTGGAAATTTGTTACTTCCGTACTTTTGTGTTGTGTTAGCTAACGTTATGAAGCCCTAAAGGTAATTTCACCTGGTTTTTGTTAGGGTTAGAGCTACTTCAGACTTCATTTAAATATTGCAAATCAAAAATATGTGGATTTTAAAAAGCCTCAGCTTCTGTTTAAAACACCTGCATCAAACTCATTTTTATCCTGGGCCACATCACAGCCAAGAATAAATTAAAGGGCAGTTTGTGGCAGAATGTGTTGATAAAACTACCTATTAATATTAATAAACAGCTGTTTCTGCATTTATTGAGAAATTAAATAACGTTAAGCATGTTTTCACCTTTATCTAATTTGGCACAATACAAATAAAACTGATCGATAAAATAATATTTAAAGAGCACAACTGTTTTAACTGTTTTAAACATTATTTCTGGAGTCCAGAGGGCCACATTACATCTTCTGGCGGGCCAGATTTGGCCCGGGGGCCCTCAGTTGGACTCATGATTTTAAGGATGTTACTACTAAAAGTAGTTAATGGTTCAGAAAGCAGCTCACTCCGCCATGATGGACGTCAAAGCAACTGTGTTAATGGTTGTCTAAAAATTATAATGGTGATAAAAATAAATAAATGAAAGGAGTACATTTCCACCAAAAAAAACTCAGATTAATTTCTGATATTTTGTAGAAAAAAAAACATTTAAATTTTTGAATTCAAGAAAAAAAAAAAAACTCTTGTCACTTGAAGGTAATTTCAGAAGTTTTCTAGAAAAAAAATATGAAATTTCTGAAGTCAAAGATTTGTGAGAAAAAAATTCTTGAAAAAATTTGGACATTCTCATAAGTCGAACATTTTTTACTTTTGAATTGAAAGTTGAAATTAAGTCAAACATTTTCAAAATTTTAAAATTTTCTAACGTCAAACATTTTAGACTTTTCAGAAAGTAAAAAAAAAAAAAATTGATGGTTGAAGATCAGAAATGTCCAAATTTTTACTATGAAATATTTCAGATAAACTTCAAACTTTGAGTTTTTTCTAGAAATTTTTTGACATTTTAATTTTTTCTAGAAAATTTCTATCACAAAATTTTTCAAATGTTCTACTTTTGAAACTTACAAAAATCCCAAGTTTTTGCTTGAAGATTTTAGAGATTAATATCAAAATTACAATTTTTTTTCTTGCAAATTTATAACCAATAAAACTAAACCACTAGGTATTCCATTAGACTTACTAGATACATGTTTTTACCAGTTATTTTGTGATGTTTTACTGACTAATTTGCTAATGCTAAGGGTTAGCCTTAGCAGAGCTAGCGCAGTGACACTTTGTATGTTATTTAGGCTGAAACATGTCATATCTGGCAACCCTCAACATGTTTCCAGACGTTGTGAAAACTATTATTATCAAACAAAAACTGTTTCAGTTGTTTCAGTCTCTTAACAGTTTCTTAAAGAGCCATCTCTGGATTACTGTTCCAGATTGAATTAGGCTAAAATTCTGATGTTTAGACACCAGGAACATTGTGCCAAGTACTTTTGTGAATGCATATGGGAACATACATGTGAACATGTTGAGCAGGGCATTACAGAGCAGTAACTCTGCAATCATCACAACCTCTTTCACCTTGGGGATAAACTATGCATGTGGCCTCTCTTATTTCATTTCTAAATGAGATTACAGGACACATTTGATCCTCATAACCTCTCTCACATCCCGCACCCATCTCTGACTCCATGGCAGCGTTTTGACAGCCACGGTTTAGTATTTCTTTCTTGGCGTCCAACTTTACCCTGCCTGTGCCCTCTCTGCCCCTTCCTGTTTGTAAAGTTACACAAAAACCAAGAGAAATATTTTGGTTTATCATACAGAAAAAAATGTGGGTGTTGCTTTTTAGTCATATTTCCAAACTAAATATTTAATTTTCAAGCTAAATAATAATATGCATATTAAACAGTTCCAAATAAGATATTTTTATAACAAGCATTTGATTTTCAAACTAAATATTTAGCATGGACTTACATATTTAGTTTGCTAACTAAATATATAAATAGCAATTTAAACATTTAGTTAGTAGTCTATAACACCAACTAAATGTTTAGTTAGCTTACCAATTATATAATTTGTAAGCTATTTTATTTGTAATCAAATTTTTTTTTCCAATTAAATGTCTAGCTTGTACCTACTTTGTTTGCTAACTAAATATTTAGTTAGCAAGTTAAATATTTAGTTAACAGGCTACTGTGATAAATATATGTTTAGTCTGAAAACTAAATATTTAGCTTGGACTTACATATTTATTTGCTAACTATATAGATAGATAGCAATTTAAATATTTTTTAGTAGGCTAGCATGCCAAATAAATACTTAGTTTGCAAACTAAATATTTAGCTTACTATTTAATTTGGAAGCTATTTCGTTTGACAAATTATTTTTCCGATTAAATATTTACTTGCTATATATTTATCTAGCAAATTAAATATTTGGTTCACAGGCTACTGTGCTAAATATTTTTAGTTTGCAAACTAAATATTTAGCTTCGTAAGTGTTCAATGTGCAAGCTAAATATTTAGTTTAAATATTTTATTCCAAATAAAGTACTAAAGTACTTATTTTTCAAACTATGTATTTAATTTTCAAGCTACAAATTTATTTTTCAAACTAAATATTGAGCGTGGACCTAAATATAGAGCTAACAAGTTAAATAGTTAATTAGCAGGCTAACTAAACTAAATATTTAGCTTACTAAGTTTTTAACTTGAAAGCTAAATATTTGGCTTGCAAACCAGATATTAAGTTCCAAATTAAATATTTATTTTTTAAACTAAACATTTCATTTCCAAACTAAATATTTAGCTTGGACCTAAATATTTAGGTTGCTGGCTAAATATTTTGTTAGCAGGTTGGGCTAGCATGTTAACTGAATATTTAACAGGCAAACTAAATATTTAGTTAACTTTAAATCCCTTACAAGGTTCTTCTGTCTCATTTTGCTGTTCACTCTCCACCAGTCAGTACCAACAAATTAGTTTTTTCGTTCTGTTTGTATTTTATATCTAAATTACCTTAAATTTCAGTGTGTAAAGAGTGATAGCCATACGTCCAAATATGTTAGGAAACACACAGGAAGTAAATCTTGTGTTTCTGGGGTTTCATAAATTCTGGATTTTAACATTTATACACATGCTGTTGTATAATAGGAAAATAAAGAAAATAAACGTATGAATGCTCTGACATCACAATGATGCAAACACAAAGAGTACAGTCTGAAGCGTGCATGTAAATAAATCTTCATCTTCAGGCCGTCAATCCCCAGTTAATCTGTCCTGACTGCATTTAAGCATGAGCACAACGTGTTGAATGGTGCCCTGTAATGCAGCACATTTTAACCCTTTATACGTACTAAAAAGCACATTTATTAACTGTTCTGTTGTATATCTACATGAGAAAATCTGCAATTTGACCAAATTATTTAAGGACACCGATTCTTTTAATTGCCTGCACTGTATTTTATGGTGTAATTGTGCTAGTAATGCTGCAGTATGCAACTTTTATAAATAAATATATATATATATATATATAATTTTTTTATATATTTCTTGTGCACCAAATTACCAATTACCAATCAGTCAGGAGGAGGGTTTGAGCGCTGTCAAACATCCTCATGTACTTGTTGCTAAATGTACTTCTTCTGAAACTAACCATTACAGAAGAACTGTTTATTCACTGTCTTTGGTGGCTATGCTAACTAGCTTTAGCATCAACAACAGGCTCTGCTATCTTTATCAGTTGTTAGTTCAGCATATGAACTGCTCTGCACTTACATGCTGTTTATATTCTTGAACATATGATGAGCAGAAAGTTTTGTTTGGAAACTGTTTTACATTTTTAATGTTTCGGTTTATTTCTGGGGTTTTTCCACGCTGCATGTGCGAAAAATTGTAGCTAATTTTAGCTTTTTTTCACACGGCATGGTGAATGTTACTGTAAATCAAGATGATAGTCCTAACCAAGAGACTATCATTAGCATTTCAGCCAGCTTTAGCTTTTTAGCTAATTGTAGCTCATAAACTTTTGTACAGTTTAGCTTTGTAAACAGTGTTTTCCACAAATTTCTGATACTCTTTGCATGGGACTTTTGGTTTGACGGAACATTTTCACTCCTCTTCTATAGTTTTTCTATTTGTGTTTTCCAGGCTTTTACTTTATTTTGCTGCTTCTGTTTAATTCTTACATTTCCTGCAGATAACTTTAAATGCTTCTGCAATTTTCACTAAAAACACTCAGCTTCCAGCATTCACACTGCATTTAGTAGGAAATGCAAAAATTTTTAAGCTTTATTTGTAGTTTTGTTTGTTTATTTTGGATATTTAAAATGGAGTTCCAGCATGAATGTTAATTAAAATGTAAAATCTATTGATCTTTGAGAATGCGTTCTTGCATTATTATAACATTACTATTTTGTTACTTGAAAATGGTCGCAAAAAAAAAAAATATTATCGCGATAACTTCCAGCAAAATTTGTTATCATGACAGATCTTCCGCTAGTTTTTTGAGTACGCAACTGGAGCTTATTTTTAAAGGGTAACGAAAGTCAACTCCAAATGCACATTTCCAGATTTGCAACCTTGCAGATTAATTATTCTACTTCACAATTATGCACAACAATAAGAAATGTTTTAGAAATTCAGAACATTGAGCTGAGTCAATTTCGTTGGTGCAAACTAAGACAAGTGCCTCCAAATTTGTCAACAGGGGTTGCAGGCCGGCCACTTTTCTCCGCCACTGTGTGTATATTTGTGCACGTGTGAGCACACAGTGTAATATTTCACTCTCTCCCCTCTGGGATTAGACCATTCATCTCTCGAAGCCCCGGCGTAGGTGTCTCACATAGTGCTAATGAGGAGAGGATGGAACAAGAGAGAGCCTGTGAGTCAGGAGGGAAGGAAGTAAAAATAGATTTTTCTCTCTCTCTCTTGTTGGACAGCAGAGACAGCAATCAATTACAAAAAAAGAAAAAAGTATTGATGAATGGGGAAGTTTTATTCCTGGAGTGATGGGTGCAGTTTATTTTATTTTTGTCTTCCCTTAAAAAATTATTAATATACAACCAGACATTAATTACAGCCGACATCCAACAGATCCAAAGTCTGCATTGCTGCATGACGGCGGCGTTATCGGCCTCCTCTGCCTGTATGCGTGTTGTTGAGCAGAGCGGACATCTCCCTGCTTTCCCCAGTTACTCAAACAAGAGGCTGGTTGCTAGGTAACCAAGCCACATCACATCACATCAGCGAGCGACGCAGACCAACAGAGAGGTGGAGGCAGAAGATTGTGCTTGCAAGATTACATAAGTCAGCAGCCCGAGTCGCTTCGCTCACAAAAGTGGCGTCCGCTACTCAGAGGAGACGAGGTGGGTGAAGACAAAGCGTTTGAGCTACGTACCTTGAACGTAGCTGAAGTCATTTTGGAAACATTAAACCAAGGCTTTAAATACTTAAAGAAATCAAACTGAACTTTTTATCCATTTAGATGAGTCAGAACGACTGTTTTTAGGTCTTAGTTTGGAGCATCTTCATTTATTTACATTTACATTTTCAATAAATTTGCATAAAACAGCTGAAAGTGTCTTCTTCCATTAAACTGACCAGAAAAAGTGACTTTTTGCGTACAGGAATCAAAACAATCATTAAATGTTCAGGTAAGGACCAACAGGAACCCTGTTAAAAATAATGCTAATTATTTATGACCAGAAATATGATCTGTTTAGAGTTAACTACGTAGGAGATGCATGCAGAACATAAATCCTCCATTTCACGCCTTACCAACACTGATGTCCAATGTTCTTGATCAATAATAAGAAAAAAAGATAAATTATCATTAATAGTGCAAAAAATGCTAAGATATTGATTTGGAACAAAAGAAAATCAATCTACAGGAAAGTGACAAAGTTAGAAACACTTTTCAGACATAAATAAATTTATTTCTCTTTAGTTACTTTCAACATGTGGTTGTTGTTTTGGAAAAGCTTTGTAAATGCTTTACAAGTCAGCGCTTTACATAAATCTGCTGAAATACATCTGTAGTTAAACCACAAACCAATAACATCCAATAGCAGAAGGTCAATCATTGACGTGATCTGATCTGCAATGTTTTCTCAAAAATCTTGCTAAAATGTTGCTCAGTCAGGTTTTGTGAGCTGGACTATTATTTAATAAATATAAATAGTGATGCTGCTGATTGTAAAAAATATAATTTAATTTTGATTCTTAAGCTAACAAATTATAAAAATGTCATATGAAGCTACACCCGGCTGAAAGTTAGCTTAGCTTAGCTCAGTTTAACAAGAAGCTAAACAGACACAAAATCTTTCTTTTTAAATATCTTATATCTGATTAAATTATCCGAGGAAAAACTAATTTGTAGATATTTTGAGTTTTGCAGGTTTTATGCATCAAGATAACTGAGCTAACTACATGTAAATGACAGCTTGTATTCAGGATATGAGCAGCAAATAAATAGTTTTCCATATTTTGCTTTGCTGGAACAAACTTCTCCAAAACGGACTTAAAATTTGAATCAAGAGGCCATTTTGTATTCAGTGCCACATAAGTTAAAGGGGAAGATTATGCGTTTTCCAGGTGCATAGAACCACTTTATAGCATAATCAAGTAACTATGTTACTTTCAGTTGTCATGAGAATGCTACATAGATCAAATATAACTTAAGACGCCTTGAAATTGGGCTTCTGTCTCTTTAAGAAGCTCCTGCTCTTTCTGAAACTCCACCTACAGGAAGTCATCACAACATGGGTCCTCTATTAATCCTTTAACATTTTTACTAGCGATGCTCTGAGAAGGGGCTCCTACAATGAGAGGTGCAGTTCCACCTGGTGTTTGCTAATTGCTGCTGGCTAGTCTGAAGGAGCTGAGTGGAAAAGTTGGAGGGGAAGGCTAATTGGAATCTGCAGCTCTGAGGAGGAGCTTGGTCATCAAACCAATGTCCAAACAGGCATTTTGCACACTGCAAAAACACAAAATCTTAAGTATTTTTGGCTAGTGTCTGCTGCAAATATCTTAGTACACTTGAAGTGAGACAAAACTAACTTACAAGTATCTTTTTTAGCAAGATATCAGAGCTTGTTTTAAATAAATAATCCTTAATATTGGAAAAGTTATAGTTCCACTGGCAGATAAATTTACCTGTAAGACATTTTTCCCATGTTACAAGTGAAATAATCTGCCTGTGGAACTTGAACTTTTTAATAAAAATCAAGGAATTATTTACTTAAAATAAGCTTCTGTAACTTGCTGATAAGTTATATTTGCACTAGAAACTAGACAAAAATACTTGGTAAGATTTTATGTTTTTGCAGTGCACAGCTGAATGGTTGCCATGGAGATTAAAGTATTTCTCAAACATGCAAAGAATCAAAGCAAATGATGAAGGAACGACATTATAACGTGATGTAAAGCTAAAAACAATTAAATTTACATGGTACTGCCCCTTCAAGAAAAGGTCAGATTTGTTGCCCGGGTCGTCAGAGCTCTCTGGGGATGATGGTGAAGGGCCGGATGGGACTGGACGCCTCCAGCTCCAGCGCCATCAGGAAGCAGTCCGGAGCCTGACTGGAGTCCCGAGCCTGCAGCGCTTCGCCCAGGCCGCTCCACGCCTCGTGGGACATGCTGTGGACCTGAACGGCGTCACGCAGCACCTTCTCTCCCAGGTGGACACGACCCGTTTTTACCAGCAGGCGACCCTGAACAGCACACAGGGGAGACACGGGAAATATCACTACAAAGCAACTCCTAAAAAACATAAGAAATAATTTAGAAATGAGAATAACTGAATTTCATGAACAAAAATGTCTGATGGAGGATTATGGCCATGCTAAGAAAATTTGAAAAAATTAAATTACAAAAATGAATTTATAATATTTCGAGAATAAAGTTGTATGACAATAAAATTTAAACAATACAAGAATGAAGTCAAAATATTTCAAAAATAAAATATGAGAATATTTATTTTAAATATTTCAGAAATAGTCATACAAGAATAAAGCTGAAATAGTATTGAATAATATTTTAAAAATAAAGTAAATATTACGAGAATAAAGTTTAAATAAGAGAATAAATTCATAATATACCAAAAAACAATATTATGAGAATATAAAGTCACATTTCAAAAATAAAGTCGTACAAGAATAAAGTTGAAATGAGAATAAGGTCAAAATAATGCAAGAATAAAGTCACAATATTTCAAAAATAAAGTAAATATTCCTCACCAGAAATGCTACGGTATATTTTCTTTGCTTCAGTTTTGAATCTTTGCTTTTGTAATCAGAATTGTTAAAATTTCAATAAACACAAAGGCTGCTGTAGGTTGTCCTATTTCTTTTCACATGACTATATTTATCTATTAAATAAATATTAAAAGACAAAAGTGGTGCCTAATGTTGAATTTAATCCTCAAAACTCAGTGAGCATCACTTTACCACCTAGCCCTTAATACTCTAATATATTTTGTATTCCAAATATCTGTCATAAAAACCTCAAGTCAGCAGATGGTGGCTTTTTAAAATATATATATAAAAAAATCATAAATCTTGGATTATGATGTTGCTCTCTTGTGGAGTTGAGTTGTTTAGGATAAAAAATGAAAACAAAAGCTAAACAGCAGCAAAGAGAGTCACATTCAGCTGGGATTGACCAACTAAACGGAGAAAATCCACAAATGATGAGATTAAGAGGAAACCTCGGCAGAGACGATGCACATGGTTAAACACAAACACACAGCAGTGCTGCAAAATAGGTTCTGATTTAATACAAAATCATCTTTACCATTTAATGTACAGCTACCATCTGCCATTTCTTTTCTAACATCTATATTCCTGTTACGGACATTCAATTAAAACCTAACCAGGGTGTTAAACTATAAACTCTGAAAGCCAACCTGAACACTTTTCTATGGAGTCCCACAAGGCAGTGTTTAAGACACAGTGACGTTTTCTTTACACATCTGTTCAGTTGCTTGTTAAAAGTAGTTACGATTAAGATGTGCAGAACACTGACTCTGAATATAAAACACATTAATCCGTAAGTAGATTGGGTACAGCAAAGAATACATTTGAAATGAAAATGTCAAATTTTTGCAGCTGCCCTCCTAAAGGTCAGGAGTGTTTTTGGGCGTCTCAGAGACAAAATGTTCAACGCTCTCTCACATTAAAGTTATAGATGCTGGGTTGCATGCACATAGAGGATGACAACAGGAAGCTGTTCTTCCACAATATCTCACACACACACACACACACACTGAACTGGCCTCAGGTCAAACAGAGAAGTCTCGTTATGCAGTCTCTGCTCACAAGTTGCAGATTAATTGGGCTGAACTTCACATAGCTGTCTGCAGGCTTTGATGCAACTTTCAATAACAACACACACACACACACACAGTCGTGCTTTTGTGACTTGTGGGGACCCAACATTGACTTCCATCCATTTTCTACAGCCTAACCCTTTCCTTACCCCTAACCATCACATACCTAACCCCTGACTAACCAAAAGTTAATTCACACCTTAGACATAAACCTAATCCAAAAACAGCAGTTCCTCTCAAGGGAACCAAGAAATGTCCCCACAAAAAGAAGAGGTCCCCAAAGCCCCACACTGTAGACAAGAATAGGTCCCCACAAAGATATAAAAACCTACCACACACACACCCCACACACACCATCTTCTTTCCTCTGTGATTCTGCGAGAAAAACACAGGAACAACAAAACTCCTGAGCAAAAAGGATGTACGCTGACGCTTACCAGTTCCTGTCTGTGCCTGCAGCCCTTTGAGTTCATTCATCATTATTGTTCTCTACTCCACATTTAGCGTCGATGTGTCAGAATGTGTCAGTTTACAGAATAATTAGCATTTACGGCATCAGTTCACCTACTCCAGATATTTTTAAACAACAATTTGTTCCTCTTTTTTTTGGCTGCATCTAAACTCTGAGTGACCCCAGTCAAAGATGATGTAATTGCTACGCTGCTCCAGCAGGTAGCGATACTTCGAACACAGACTGCATGAGCATTCAAAAGTATAAGATCAATTTGAAATAAAATATACTTATTGTTGTTGGTTTTAGCTAATGATGGGACTTGAATAAAACTTTTTATTCAAGTTAATTGTATAAACTGAATAAATACACATGACCTCAACGGGTATTTAGGATATTAAACCATCAGATCAGAACGAACTGCTAATACACTCATTCAACTTTCAAGTGTTCACCTCTGATCATTCATGCAACATCTTCGAAAAAAATTTTTTTTAGAAATGCGGACTGTGGACGCTAACATTAGCGTTAAGTCTGTGCTAGCTGATACAGGTTTAGCATTAAAATGCTATTTTAGGCTTAAATAGCTTCCATAATAGGCTAGCTCATTTTAGCACAACTTGAACACAACAGTAGTCTTTTCCAGCGTCCCACGAGATCATATTTTTGAAACAAAAATTAACTCCCAGTGAGCCACGAGAGGCAAATTTGTGGTTTATGCATGTTGCTTGTGTGTCAGATTTATGGGTGTACCAGAAACAAAATACAAAGGGGCTATAATAAGTATAAAAACAAATAAATAAAATACACTTTAAAGTTTATGTAATTAGTTCCTCAAAATTAACACATTAAAGTCCTGTACCAGGTTAAAAATATTTTGATTGATTTTATTTAAATCAATGCACATTAACGAATGTACCAGACTTAGCAAAAAAAAAAAATTCCATCCACAGTCAAACTAATAATGCCAATAGAAAAAATATGTTAAAATGTCAATAAAAAAACTAAAATGTACAAATAATTTAAACAGCAAATTAGGAATTTATTAATCACCACCGAAGGGCACAATAAATAAAAATAGACAAAATGATCTATTCATAGTGGAGCCCCACATATTTGCCAGTCATTCTGTTTCCTTTAATTTTTTTGTCTCCTATTTTGCTAGTGAATGTACAAAAAATTTACAAGTGAAAAATGTCACCAGTTAAAATCAATGCATAAAACGCAAACAAGTTGATAAAAATCAGTACAAAGGGTCTAGTTTCTAGTGAAAATATCTTAGTACAATTGAAATAACACAAATAAGTAACTTTTCAGCAAGAAACAGGAGTTATTTTTAAGTAAATAATTCCTTAATATTGATGAAAAAGTATTTGTTCGATTGGCAGATTATTTCACTTATAAAAAGAAATTTTTCCCATGTTACAAGTGACATAATTTGCCAATGGAAGTTAATATTAATATTAATCAATATGAACTTATTATTTGCTGCAAATAATAACTTGCTGAAAACTTATTTGCAAGTTAGTACACTTGAAATAAGTCAAAACTAAGATATTTGAACTAGAAACTACACAAAAAAATACTTGGTAAAATTTTTTGTTTTTGTGGGGAGAATAAATCTGTTTTACAGGTTAGGAAACAATGCCAGAAGTTTAAGATAATTTTAAAGTCAGCATTACTAAAAAAAAAAGAAAAGAGAAGAGTTTCTTCAGTTTCTTTTCTTGTTCAGTCCAACCATCTGTCTCGTGTTTTACCTTAAATGACCCTCGTCGGTTTGGCCCTGCAGTTTTTATCTCGTGTTGTAGGCAGCGGCGCATTCAAGCCAAAATTAGATAAACTCCAGAGGAACTTCAAACAGTCCAAAACAGCTAATTAAGCATGTTTAGCGAGAGAAGGATCAAAGAGATTCCCCTCTCAAAAAAAAAAAGGAGAAAGAAACCTTCAAACACCCCAGCAGAAACCTGATTATGGCATCCAGATTAGGGATGTTTGGCGTCAGCTGATGCTGTTTATGTGATTCAGTGCAACAACTAAAACACCCAGTTAGAGGTTTATTACTGCAACTAGATTAATTTAATCACTTTTACTCGGATAAATTAACTGTCAAATAAGTAAGGATGCATTAAAGCCTTAAATTACCCTTCTACTCATTGAAGATTTATGGATTATTTAAAAAAATTATGTTATTTATGGATTACAACAAATCAACTTAAAAAACAGCAGCATAACTAAAAATTCAGGAACTGATTTTCTGTCTAGTGAATAATTTGTTTATTTGATAAATGTTTTGAATTAAAAAGCATAGTAATAACCCATTTCTAGTTTCCTGGCAGATTTAATCAGCTTTTGTTTAAGATGTCCTGATATTTCAAAGACTTCACACAGGCCCACAGCATCATACTTCCACTATTTTTCTTTTGTTTTCAATTTTATTGACTTATCAAAATTAGGATTTTTTTCCACCAAATCACTCCTTTGGTTTTCATAGTTCAATGAAATTAAAGGAGAAATTAAAAGGAACCTATTATGCAAAATTCACATTTTACAAATTTTTTTACTTCCATTTAGGTCTCTACAGTTTTTTGGAAATAAGTTAATGTTTATTGGCGTCTGAAAAATGAGCCGTTTCAAAAACTTCCCATTTATTAAGTCACAAACGAGCAGGCACTGCCCCTCACTTAGCAACGCTGGCTCATTACCTAGCAACCATAAGGAAGCCCAGTCCGTCACCTAGCAACCCAAGCTGAGCTCCAGCACGCTTGTTCAGCTTGTTTTACCATTGTATGTTTTGTTGTTGATTTGCCATCCAGAAACCACTTGCTGCATTCTTTTTAGTTGTGCAGGAGCCTCTACTGCTGCTTTTCAAAGATGTACAGTTGTATAATTGAGCATCTGTTTGCAGAAAGTTTCAGGCGTGAGTGTAAACGTTGAGTTGGGGGGCGTGGCCAGCAGCAGATTATTTGGATTTAAAGTGACAAGAGGCCCTAAAACAATTTATAGTCTGGACTGAAGAGACTAAAATCTCATTATCTAAGAATGATTAATGCAAAAAAAAAAAAAAGGCCCATAAGCCTATGGCGACTTGTTTAATGTCATCTCTAAGAATCAACCCGGCTCAGAAGGACTCTCACGCAAAGAGATAGGCAAGAAGAGAGAGAATGAACAAGGGATTAAAAGGAGGAATGCAAAGAAGGAAGACAGAAGGAGCCAAAAGAAGCAGAAAATGAAAATGGACAAAAATTAATAAGTAATTTAACTCAGAGGAGCCAAACAGCAACAGAGACACCAGTCGACTCCCAGTTGTTTCCCAGTTTGCTCCTTCCAGTTTTTCCATCCTCCTGAGCCTTCTTCCCTCCCTCTGTCTATTCATGGTTATCAGAGGTTTTGCTCAGTAGAATATATTTCCCTGGTTGCTAGGCAATCCCATAAAGCGGTGAGAACGACCAAAGTGTTATAAATAATGTATTTGCATTATCTAATCAGCTGACAACCGCCCCCACCCACACAGCCGGAGAGAGAGAGCGATGGGTGAGCATTTGATAATTGGAACGCGATTAATTCAATGAGCACAAGTCCTCGTCCTAAGAGCGTTCGTGCATATGCGAGGCCGCGTGCGAATATGCGTCTGCCGGAGAGGAGTAGAAGAGGAAGCGTGCGCAGCCGTGAGTCCGGCTGACTCAGAACCGGCTCCACTGCAGATGGGAAAGGGACGAGACGTGGAAGACGAGGGAACGGTGCGGATTCATGAACCACTGGGAGCAAGACTGGGGTACAGGATCGGATCCAATCCAACGTGTTCGGCACCAGAAACCACAGGCGCAGATCGCATTTAATTACTCAAATCAATTTTAAACATTAGTATTTATTATCCTTTTATAATATGTAAGACATTTACAGGAGGGGGATTAGGCCCACTGGACAAAAAAAAAAAAAAAAAAAAATCAAGACTTTTTTTCTCAGCTTTCCAACTTTTGGTCTCAGAAGAAATTCTTCCTCAAAATTCTAAGAAAACAGTTGGAATTCTGAGAAAAAAGTAAAAAATTCAAAGAAAAAAAATTACATTGTGAGAAAAATTTCAATTTTCCAAGAAAGAAAAAGTTGGAATTCTGAGAAAAAACAGTAAAGTTTCCAAGGAAATAGTCAGAATTCTGAGAAAAAAATAATTACAAGAAAAAAGTTGGTATTGTCAGAAATGAGTAACAATGACAGGAAAAAAGTCTGAATTCTGAGATTAAAATCAGATTTTCTAGAAAAAGGAAACACATTTTTCATGTAACTCTTTGTACAAATTACTAAGAGTATCACTCATCACAGTATCTGTAGTCAGGTGACCCGATAAAATCTGTTCCTAGTCTGGCAGATTGCTTCTGCACCAAAGAACGGTTGGATGTTTGTTGCATTTTAATAAAGTGGAAGTTATTATGGCAGCAACTCAGTCACGCAGGAAGGTAAAATCACAGAGTTGCACTGCAAAAACACAAAATCTGATCTGTTTTGTAGTGCAAATATCTTAGTACACTTCAGATAAGTGTACTAAGATATTTAAATAAGACAATTTCCACAGGCAGATTTTTTCACTTATAACAAGACATTTTACCCGTGTAACCAGTGACGTACCATAAGCTACACTAACAGGTTTGTTTTGGTTGCATTTACCCAGAATGCCCTGACCTATAATCCACTTCCTGCTACAGACCGCTGGGCGTTCACATATGCATTCGAACCGTTACAGAGTTCACTTTAACTGAACTGAGACCAAGGTTTTTAGGCGGACCAGAGTTTGCCTTTTTAGGTAAACAAAGTAGAGTTTGATTAAAGCGGAATAAACAGGGCTGGTGTGAATGAAACCGTAAACTTTTAAGCTGACCAATATGAGCTAATAAAGGTCAACAGACCCAATACTTAAAGTTTACATGGTAAGAAACGTACCAGTGAGACTGTTAAGGTTTGTTTAAGTGAAAATGGGTGAAAAATATTGTTAACATAACTGAGAAACCTTTTAATCGGCCAGTATAAAATGCCAAAGGCAGCCATTTCCCTGCTTCATAGATCCAACAAATTTCACAATTAAAATCAGAATGACTGAATGAAAATAAGAGGACCTTACTGTCATTTCCCTGAGGGAGCGCGTCTTTCATTTGTTGCCAAGTCAATAAAAAAGCTTGAAAGCAGTCAGTCACAGTACAGTATGTACTTTTGCAGAATAATAGCTCAAGAGTAAAAATACCAACCAAGAATATCATCAGAATTCCCCTTAAGGCGGAGCAGAATAAATGGGCCACTGGCACACAATGTGTCCACAGCAGAACCAGAATAAAAATAAATGGCTCCGCCGTCGAGGAGCAGAGACTGGAGGTTGTATTTTATGGCCAGGCTTCAAATAAAATGAGCCACACTGTGTTTTCACTGCAAAAAAACAACAAATCTTAATTTCTAGGAAATATATCATCACACTTTAATTAAGACAAAACTGACTGAAAAGTATCTTTTCAGCAACATATAGGAGCTTGTTTTAAGTGAATAATTCTTTAATATTGTTGAAAAAATACTTGTTCCACTGTCAGATAAACAAGACATTTTTATATTATATAAGTGAAATAATCTGCTAATGAAACTAAAACTTTTTCATCAGTATTAAGGAAGTATTTACTTAAGACAAGCTTCTATATCTTGCTGATAAATTAAGACAAAACTAACTTAAGATAATTGCACTAGAAATGAGACAAAAATACTTGGTAAAATTTTGTGTTTTTGCAGTGTTCCTTTCTCTAATGTCCTCCTTTCCCTCAATTACTTTTGTCAAGTTTCTAGGTCAGATATCTTAGTAAACTTAAAATAAGATAAACTAACTTAAAAGTAACTTTTTGGCTTGTTTCAAGTAAATTTCTAAATATTGATGAAAAAGCTCTGGTTGTGTTGGCAGATAAATTAACTTATAACATGGGAACAATGTCTTATTACAAGTTAAATATTCTGCCAATGAAACTAGAACTTTTTCATCTATATTGAGGAATTAATACTTGGTAAGATTTCATGTTTTTGCAGGGTTCCTCTCTCTAATGTCGCTCTTTCCCTCAACTTCTGGTGTTTTCATTCTGAATTTTTGCCCCAAATTGAATTGCACACATTTAGTTCGGTCAAAAAAAAAAAAAAAAAGGCACAAGAAGTCCACATTTGCATCAAATCCATGGAAATAGATAGCTGGCCCGCACAAACAAACACAAACGCAGCAATGTCACGCTGAGAGCACATCTGTCCTGTAAGAGACCCAGCTGGCTTTGCTTCAACTTTTCACCCGCTGGGATTGGTTCTCCCACAGGCCAAATAAGGAAGAGACGCGAACCTTCGTCCACCTCTGGGACTGCACACACACACACACACACACACACGCCCCCACACACACGCACACGCAAATCCATCCAAAAGAGCACATTAGGAGCAAAACCCATTAGCCTTATGTGGTCACAAGATGGCAAGAGCTGGAGTCAAAATATCAAGCAGCAGCAGCACGTCTACTGTAACCATGGAAACCAAAGCGGAAACAGTGGATGTTTGTGACAGACTTTTTTTCTTTTTTTTTAGGGATATCCCTGTCTAAGACCCCTTCACCACGACAACAGAGGAAGTTCAGAGGTCAGAGTAGCTGCGGATAATCCAGTGGATCATCTGGAAGACAGACTGAGTGGGAGGAAGTGGAGAACGAGAGAAAGAGAGAAAATAGGAGCTGGGATGAAATAAGGAGGGAAACGGACTGACTTCAAGCATCATCTTTCATTGGTGGGTTACAGTTAGTGGAGTTTAGGGTGAGGAGATACGCAGTTCATGTTTTATCATTATAAAAGTGGCGATAAGAATTATTTATTACTTCTTTTTCGGTAACGTTCGGCACGGCTCCACAAACACAACTACTGCTCTTGGAAAAAAAACTTTGCTGCAAAAACACAAAGTTTTATCAAGTAATATTAGTCGAGTTTCTAGTGCAAACAACTTAGTACACTTGAAATAAGACAAAACTAACTTTTTAGTAAGATATAGGAGCTTCTTTTAAGAAAATATGAATGAAAACGTTTCATTGGCAGATAAATTTACTTGTAACAAGATATTTTCCTCTAAGTGATTGAAACCAGAACTTTATCATCAATATCAAGGGATTATTCACTTAAAATAAGCTCCTAGATCTTGCTGATAAGTTACTATTGTCTTTATTTAAGTGTATATTTGCACTAAGCTGCAGAAAAATACCTGTGAGTTCTTGCAGTGTTGAAATGCGTTTCTTTAAGACAAAAGTCACACAAAGACGTGTGATTTGTATCACTGAACTGCTCAGAGTAATATTTTCAAGATTATTGGTATTTATTGATAATTTCAATGAATAAACAGGTTTTGAGGGTTTTTAACCATTACTGGCAACAATAAATCAAATTTCTTATCATTATATGTGCTTTTGCTACATTTGGGTGTCTCAGAAACATTTCCATTGCCGACTTGTGGATGAAACTGAACCAGAAGTCGATAAACACCGAGGTGAAGATGTGAAAGTGGGCCTGGGCCGAACACACCTTACATAAACTAACAGATTATCTTCAAACAAGCCCTCAGTGATTCCCAAGGAGAAGAAAGACGGACGAAAACAAATAACCGAGTACACTGCCTGGGGAGGGACGGTTCAGCCAAAAAAAAAAAGAACAGTTCCCTCGCAGTCTGTGGGCAGCAGGGGCGGGTAAAGCACCCAAAAAATTTACTCAAGTGAGAGTAAAAAGTATTTGGTGAAAAGTTTACTCAAGTACTGAGTAACTGATCAAATTATCTGTCATTTAATATTTAAAACTTACATGATCTGACGGACCAAATCTAAAGTTGAATAGAAATTTTGGCATTTTAAGGAAGAAAATGACAATAATTCAGATAAGTAACAAAAATAACAAAATCAGTTTATTTTAATAAAAAACTAATGAAACTTTAATAACTTCTGAATGTGTGTCTGATAGTAACCAATTAGTGGCTAACTAGTTACACTTACTCAGTTAATTTACTTGAGTAACTTTTGGAAATAATGTACTTTTAGGAATATTTTTACTACGCTGTACTTTTTACTTTTACTTGAGTAATTTTATTATTAAGTATTTCTGCTTTTACTTGAGTAAAATTTCTGGATTTTCTACTTACTGAATGAAAAACAAACATTTTTTAACCAAAAATTTACCAGACACAAACCTGCAGTTTCTTTTAAAGTTTTTAAACTGATTAGGAAAAAAAAATTTCTTTTGCCTGATATTTTTTGTTACTTATATGAATTATTGTCATTTTGGTGCTTAAATTACCAACATTTTCACTAAACTTTATACTTTGGTCCATCTGATTATGTAATTTTAAAATATTAAATCACTGATAATTTGATCAATCAATTGAGTAATTTCTTGAACAGCTACTTTTCACTATTAGCTGAGTGAAGATATGCTGAAGTTGTGCTACTCTGACTTGAGTATAATTTCTACCCACCTCTGCTTACACTGTTAGCACAACATGTCAGAGTTAATTTAATAGCCTTGAATAAAACACTCCATCTATTAGTGTATTTATGCATCGCCTGAGTAACTCTTCATGTTCACTCAATACTGTGTTTATGCACAAGACACAGAACAGAGCAGCGTTATGTAAGTTTCAATTCAGTTTCAAAGCCTCCTAAATCCGCTCCAGTCACTCACCTTTTGCACCAGTATGCGCTCTCCAGTGGGATGGATGGCCAGGGCCTCGTCGTACAGCGACTTGGCTTCGTCCAGTTGGCCCCTGAGCTCGGCCAGGCGGCCCCGCTGCAGGAGAACCGAGTGGGAGTTGGGGGACAGAGAGCTGGCCTCCGCGATGCAGAACTGGGCCTCCTTGAGCCGGCCGTCGGCCATGAACAGCTCCCCTACAGGAAGAGAGAGAGAGAGAGGAGGTACCGGAGTCAGAGGGAGACGGGTCAGAACAAAACGGAGCGAGGATAGAGAGATGAGGAGGAGGACAAAGAGAGAGAGAGAGAGATTCCATTCTTTCCAAGACAAACTTTAAAGAGTCAAACAAAAGTTAAGTTTCAATTCATGACATGAAAGACAGATGCTAAAAAATGGTGGAAGGAAGAAGTAGGATAGATAGATGGATGGAGGGATAGAGAGATGGAGGGATGGACAGACGGATGGATGGACAGACGGATGGATGGACAGATGGATGGATGGACGGATGGATGAATGGATGGATGGACGGATGGATGGATGGACGGATGGTTGGACAGATGGATGGATGTTGGATGGACAGACGGATGAATGGACAGACGGATGGATGGACAGACGGATGAATGGACAGACGGATGAATGGACAGATGGATGAATGGACAGATGGATGAATGGATGGATGGACAGATGGATGGATGGACAGATGGATGGATGGATGAATGGACAGATGGATGGATGGACACATGGATGGACAGATGGGCAGATGAATGGATGGACAGACGGCTGGATGGATGGATGGACAGACGGATGGATGGACAGACGGTTCCTGCAGTTGGATGATGACGGAGGGAGAGAACAGATGAAGAAGAAACTCCAGGAGAAAATCCGTCTGTTTTTGTCTCTTAGAGTCGATGAAACAGGTCAGAGAATAAAACCTGCAGCTCTCAGGAACTCGACACAAACTGCCTGGTTCAGGACGGAAACGGAGGCCGAGTGCGGCGCAACGAAGCTCCTGCCCAAACATGGCCCTCGCATCTGAAAACTGAGGGCCTCCCTGCCCTCAAACAAACCCCAGACACACAACACTCAGCAAACCAACCGCGCGCTCTTCCCTCGCCAACGAGGGCCCGACGAAGCGGCCCGACGAAGCGGCCCCGCGGGGCAACGGGCTGCCAGGCGGTAGAGAGACTGGACATCGGCCCAGAGGAACCCTGACGTGGAAGCTGAGTGGCGTAAGCGCCGACAGCGCCGTCTGCCGTGTGCGGTAGAGGATCCTTTGTTTGTTTACCTTTGCCTCTCAGATGCACAGATGGGAAACACTTAGCGCCTGCTACCTCTGTGGGATGTCTGCTCCCAGCCTCGGGGTTCCGGGGCATAACGTCGGGATGGTTTGGATCCGGTTACGTAAGGTATTTTCCCGCTCCTCACCTGAGCTCTTTAAATTAAAAAACGCTACCAGATCAGTGCTTGCATAAGCATTTTTCTTCCTAATGTGTCTCATATGGAGACCATTTTGATCTGATTTTAAAATCGTCGGACGACATGATGAAAAGAACCTTCGGTATAACCAGAGTTGGGTAAAAAGTACTTTTAGTAGTATTTGTACGTTTGACTTTTACTTGAGTAATTTTATTATGAAGTATTTCTACTCTTATTCGAGTTAAATTTCTGGATTTTCTACCCACTGAATGAAAAACAAACACAGACCTGCAGTTTTGGTTAAACTTTCATCAGTTTTTTTTATTAAAAGAAACTGATTTAGAAACATTCATTGTTATTCTTTGTTACTTATATGAATTATTGTCATTTCCGTCCTGAAAACACCAAAATTTCCATTTAACTTTACATTTTGTCCCGTCTGATAATGTAATTTTTAAATTTTAAATGATTGATAATTTGCCCAGTTACTCGGTACATAAAGAGTTTTTACCAAATAATTGTTACTTTTACTTGAGTAATGGTATTATGAAGTATTTCTACTTTTATTTGAGTAAAATTTCTGGATTTTCTACCCAATGAATGAAAAACAAACATGTTTTAACCCAAAATTCACCAGATAGACACCTGCAGTTTTGGTGAAAGTTTCATGAGCTTTTTTTATTGATAGAAACTGATTTGGAAACATTTTATTTTTTTACCTGATTCTGATCATGTTTTGTTACTTTTATAAATTATTGCCATTCTGGTCCTTAAAAAAATACTAAAATTTCCACTTTATATTTTATTTTGGCTCGTCTGATGATGTAATTTTTAAATATTAAATGACTGATAATTTGATCAGTTACTCAGTACTTGAGTAAACTTTTGAGTAACTTCTTGGATGGCTTCTTTTTACTTTTATTTGAGTAAAAATATGTTGAAGTATTCCTATGTTTACTTTTTCTGGCTACTCTGCTGAACCTCCAAATGCTTCCTACTCATAAAATTCTCTCTATTTTATTATATTTTGATATATTCATGTATTCCCAACAAAGATTACACCAGAAATGGACGATGTCTTTGTGTTGGGGCCTAGAAAACCTTCTTTCTGTCTGAAACCATTCAGAGTTTCTCTTTTCAGGCTGATGAAAAGCAAACTGTGCAGCCGTAGCAGTGAAAGCTGTGCAGCCTTACACAACTTACTGACCTGTTTATATGCTCAATTTAATTTCAGCCTCTCAGGGGAGTAGGACATTGTTTATGCACTTGATGCAACGTGAGCACACTTTTTTTTTGTTGCTGTGCGCACTGCAGCATCAAAAATTCACTCAGACGACTTGTTTGTTTTTGGAGAAAAGCCAGAGAACGTCTAGAGTCGGAGAAGTCCTGCATCCAGAACTGGGCGTAATCTAGTTTATGTTCAACATTACGCAACATGGTAATGATATAAATGATCTTATGATTTAATAGGATTACTAGAATCGTTTAGTTTTGCATCTGATGGCCTTTTGTCAGTGCAGCTGCGCCACACAGAAAGTCTCTGCACACATCTACGTGTTTGATTCAGAAAGCAATTCTGTAAAAAAGACATTTTTCAATGCACCACTGTTTAAGACAGGGATGTCCAAAGTGTGGCCCGCGGGCCATTTGCGTGTGGCCAGCTGGGACAGGTGGTCGATGAACAATGAGACTATTTTAGTTTTAGATTAGAAATGGAATGGGAAATATTAATTATCTCTGAACAACTACACATTTTGCTTTCTCTTTAATTTGATCGACTGACGTCTACGTAGCAACAGAACCTAAACAAAAATTACTTGGTAGGATTTTGTGTTTTTGCAGTGCACATGAATCTGCATAATGCATGAGTTCCACTTTTTGAAATTACCAAAATAAATTTCTCGGTTCTATTCTCATTCATTTCAAACTGCCTGTATTTAACTCTCTGACATCATAATGTTGCTACGGTTGCCACGGAAAAAAGTCTAATCTAATTGCTGGGAGTTCGTATCTAAATAAACTCCGAATAGCCCGTTTATTTTTAACTTCCTGGTGTTTCGGCTCACCGGGAGCTGAGCTCACGTGTTTCCTGATCGGTGTTTGGGTGGGATGGCGCATTTCGTTCCGGGACATTTGAAAATCTAATTTTCCAGGAAGGGGCCTAAAAACGTCGCTCCAGGTCATGTGAAGTCCTACCAGCCTGCAGCCAGATGCGCTCCAGAGTGGCCCAGATGTAAGTGGGGCCCTGGCGGCGGGTGGAGCTCAGGTCCGATACCTCCGACAGCGCCGCCTCCAGGCGGGACACCGCCACCGACGGAGGGCTGAGGGATCCTAGGAGAGGAGGGAGACGAAGCTTTAAACGATCGTTTATGAGGAAAATAAGGCGAAGCTTTAACACAGACTAACCGATCCACTGATGGTTAGAGGTTGGCTCTTTAACAAAATGTCATTTTATTCACTCGATTTGACAAATTTCACAATTGAAGCTGCAGTTTGTAACTTTTACAAATATTTTTTTTTTTACATATTTGTCACCATGTTGTGACAATTTAAGGGAGATAATTAGTGAAAAAATTCGATCTCCTCCACCTCCTCTCTGAGCTTTTATTGCCGTCTGAAGTAATGGATCGCTCCCAACCAAAAACAACCAATCAGAGTCAGGAGGCGGGGCTTAGCGCTGTCAATCAATCACATGTACTCGCTGCTAAATGTGATAATGGGGAAGAAACAACTTATAGTATCAGGAAAACTGTTTAGCTGCCGTCATCGGTGGCTATGCTAACTAGCTTGAGCATTCACAATGCTTATTTCCTTCTGTTATTTCTATTGAACTTAAGACAAATGCATTTTCTAAAATAATTGGAAATAATCTCTTTCTAGCGTCAAACATAACAGCATTTAAAATTCACCAAGTCCCTTAGTTTTAAGATATTTTAACTGAATAAAGAATTTATTAGTATGTTTTCCACCATTCACTCCATGTAAAATTTTTTATGTTTATTGATCATTTTGATTATTGTTTTTTTCTGGTTTCTCAATTCGTCACTATGTGATGTTTTTATGACCTTTTGTAAAGACCTAGAGGTCGGATTCATCACTTTTATTTACACACAAACAGAGTTTTAATCTGAAACAGGCAAAAAGTGGAAGCTAAAGGAGACGGATGTGTAAAATCCAGCATTTTAAATCGGGTTTTGAATGAAGAACGCCGACCCGTGGAGGCGTCCTGGAAGTCCGGGAGGTTGAGGTGGATGGAGGGCTTCCTGACAACAGGGCTGACCTCTGACCTCTCAGCCATTGGTATGCTGCTGCTGTCGTCCATCTCACTGTCAAATGTAACGAACAAATCTGAATTAAAAGGAGATCCGTCATGTACAAATAAAAGACAACCAGTTACTAATTGTAGCCAACAAAGAGTGCCAAAAATGTTAACAGTTATGCTCTAAATATTATATAACATCACGTATTGCACGAGTGTTGAACTATTAAAGTCTCCAAACGATAAATAGATAGAAAGTGACACCTCTGAAAAATGATTCATCCTCATATCAAATGAATCACAGAGTGGGCAGTAAAGTAACACTGATAATCTGATATCAGCGCAGAGTGGGAAATCCTCAGGAACAACAACTAAAGTTATAATCCAATAAAACTAAACAAGCTGGATCAAGGCAGCAGTGACAGCAGCCATTATGTCTGGGTCCAAACTGCTGCTGGAGACTCTGCGGTGATTTGGGAGAGACGCATCGCTTTCCTCTTTGCACTAAAACACCCGCGTGTCGTGCGGTAAGCAAAGCGGCAGAGGCTCATATCTGCACGTTTACCTGGAGCGACTGACGTCATACTGGCTCTGCCAGCGCTGCAGCATCTCCGCGCAGGTCTGCAGGGCTGCAGCGGGTCCCAACATGGCCTCTTCGAGCTTCACCTTCGTCAGCAGCAAACTAAACCGCAACAAACATCTCAGTTAGTCGCTTTGTTTGAGTTCAAACTCGTTTCATCGTGTCCCTCACACTGCAAAAACACTAAATCCTACCAAGTATTTTGGTCTAGTTTCTCTAGAGGCTTGAAATGAAACAAAACGAACTTACGAGTAACTTTTCAGAAAGATATAGAGGTTTGTTTTACGTAAATAATTTGTTAAAATTAGGAAATAACCACTTGTTCCATTAGCAGATTATTTCACTTATAATAAGACAGTTTTGACTTGTTATAAGTTAAATAATTAGTAATATTGAAAATTACCAAATGAAAATCAAACATTGCTTTCAAAATGTGGTCGCAAAAAAAACCCATAAATAAATAAAACAAATCTACACAAATATATTTTTCTTTGGCAAGCAGGTCAAAGTTCAAAGGAAAATACAAGCAGTGGGGAATTTAAATTTATTTTTAAAAAATTTTTTTTTTTTATTAATATTTGTTTAAAACGCATCATGATATAATTTTTAACAAATATGCACAAAACATTTTTAAAAAATAAAATTCACACACTGCAGCTTTAGAGTTTGTGATTTTGACAAAATGTGAAAACGTTTAAATGGTGCGATTACTTTTACAAGATGTTGTACCAGCAGCAATGGCTGCTTCTACTATTGTTGGCACATGAAACAATAAAATGATTACAAAACAACCAAAAACCAGAGGGCGACGCAGATGGATTTCCAAGAAACGAGGACTGTCATCTCATGAAGCGGCGTAGAAAAACTCCGGCCGCATTAAGAGCTCATGAATTATTGCCGATATCTGGATTGATGAAGCCAAATGGAAGAGAAAGCTGGTCAGCAATGAGCTCTGAAAGGGTTTTTGACGTGTGCGTTGAGGAGCAGCAGAGTGTTTCCGCATTGCCCTTTTAGCTGAAGACAACTGGTTAAGTGATGTGGGAGTCCCTGAGCGTGTGTGTTAATTGCCAGAAGGGGATCTCAGACGATGCTGTCTGTCATGGACATCAATCACCCAAAAGACTGAAAGATGGGGATCAATGATGGAGAAACTGGTTTTGGGACCAACTGGTGAAAAGACAAAATAAAAACGGGATTAAAAGATGGAGGGATTTCTGTGCAGAAGAGGTGTACAGAGTGTGTGTGTGTGTGGGAGGAAGGAGGCTGGATTTACTGGCACACAGATGACAAGTGGTGCAGAGGGAGGCTGTGTTAAGGATACGGCTGCCAGCAGGAGTTCACCGGAGCGGGCGTCTGTGTGACGGTGGGTGTCTCGGTGCGACGGAGCTTTTAGCAGCGTGGCGGCGGCTCATCCAGGTGACAGGAGCTACGGATGCAGCCGCATTTCCTGCGCACAATAAAACCGATTCTCTCTTTGTCGCCTCGGTGTACGACATGAGCAATCCTTCTAAGCTTAGATTAGTATTAGTTGGTAAAAAAAAATAAAAAAATACCAAGAGTATAGCTTATGCTTGAGTTATTTAATGATGTATCTGAACTGAACTGTTCTTTCTCAATGGATTTAAACAGCAAGAATTTGGTGAATGAGTTCAAAGCTTAAACAGGGTCAAAAACTACAACCTAACTACAACTACACGTTCTTTCACTTAGCATGTAATCATTAGCGTGTTTGAGTTATGTTAAGTGACATCTGTAAAGTTACACTCACTGGGTTATGTAGCCTGTCAATCATTTGCTAAAGTTTTATTTTCAGCATGTTGCTCATTCGTAAATGTCACAGTGTTGAGCACAATCTAAACATTTAGCTTTCCATTTAAATATTTAGCCACAAGCAAAACATTTAACTTGCTAACAAAACTGATAACTAAAAACTAAACATTTAGCTTGTTAATTAAATATATAACCACTACTTGCAAAATATCTAGCTTGCGAACAAAATTTATAGCTACAAACTAAACAGTCAGCTTGCTAATTAAATGTGTAACCACTAGCAAAATTTGTTAGCTTGCTAACAAAATACATAGCTAAAAATAAAATGTTTAGTTAGCTAACCAAATGCTTGCTCATCAAATAATTAGCTACAAATTAAATACTTTGCTATATTTAGCAAGAAGGCCTGATTTGCAAACATTCAGAACTAAAAAATGTTTGAAATAAACATAATGGGCAGCACAGTTTGCAGCACTGCTGCCTTGCAGCAGGAAGATTGTGGGTTTGAATCCCAATCTGTTTGTTCTCTCTCTGTCACCCGGCTGTTGGGTTAACTGGTTTCTACAAATTGTCCTTAGGTGTGTGAATGTGTGTGCATGGTTGTTGCGTCTCTCTGATGCCCTGAGGGAAACTGGCAACCTGTGACCCTGCAAGAATAAGCTGGAATAAACAACGGATGGATTTATGCAGAAAATCCCCTATTTTCTATGAAATGACTGATAATAGGGAAGAAACGATTCCACCTTGCTCCTCTGTGCCTCGGTACAATCTGTGTTTTCCCAGGCAGCGTCAGAAAAGATAGATTTCACCAAGATTACAACACTTGAAACTACACAGCGGATTACACAGCCTGCCATTTTCCTCCTCCTGGGACGGAGCCGGTCGTGTGCAGAGCGGCGCAGCTCTGAGTAAACGCTCGGCGTCGGAGTGCTGAGAGTGGTGAGTGCCAGCGTAAACTCCACACATAAAAATAGCTAATGATGTTCCCTCTTGGAAAAACAAAAAGTAGTGCATCTACTATATTACTCATTCTGCACTCCCACAGATCAGAGAACGTAGTCTCTGGAAGCACATGAGGCGTGAACACAAAACTGCAGATGTACGACAAGCGTAAATATATGCACACGCACATGAACGCACACGTGCATATATAACACACACACACACACACGCACACACACACTAGCCTGTGCAGATATGCTTTCAGTTTGCAACCTGACGTAGAGTAAGCCATGCAACGCCTAAAATGAATGCTAGATCTTTAGCATAAACTGTGACACTCCCTCAAATGAATGCTTGTTTACTCTGTGATTATAATTTCAAAGAAAAGGAAGAAATTAAGAGAGAGAGAGGAAGATAAAGTGTGTGTGCAAGGAGGGTGAGAAAAAGAACCGGAGAGCGATTGGATGCAGCGGATACAGAAGAAGGCAGAAGCCGGGGGTTGAGGATGTGGGAGAAAACGAGGAAGCAGAAATTTGGTATGCTACAGCGAGCTGACAGTTCGCTGTGGTGCAGAGAGCCAGTGGCTAACAAGAGTCACACACATCCATGTGCACGCACTCAATACAAAAACACACACACACACACAACATGCATGTGCAAGATTGGACAAATGTTCGCGTACTCACACCCACACAAGTGCAAGCATGCACATATGAAACACACACCAGTCAGAGCTAGCTTTGATCTCTCACACATCCAGAGCCGATGATATTCTATGGGCCTCCTGCTGAGAAAACACCTCCTTTCATCGTCTCCCTCCGTCTCTGTCGGGAGCCTTGTATTCCGACTTTGAGCTCTGCAGCCGGGGCTCGGCTCAGCGGGCCGCAGCGGTGAGGTTTGAGTATGAAATCAAAAATGCTTTACTGAATAGATGCTCCGTGTTTCATCATTCTAATTTTAACAGTGCACTGTTTTCTGAGAAGATCAATTTCAAGGCCTGACATTGATTCTCTGTAGGACTTTAAAGCTGCTGTATGTAATTTTTATAAAATATAGATATTGTTTTTGCATATTTGATAAAACTGTCTCCATGACATAACAGTAAGATATGAGACAGATCTCCTCCACTTCCTCTCTGAGGTATTATTACCGTCTGAAGAAATGCCCCACTCCTGACCAACAGCAGGAGTGGGACAGCACTAAGACCAGGAGGCGGGTCTTAGTGCTGTCAATCTACCTCATGTAGTCGCTGTTAAATGTTCTAAAGGCAGAGAAAACTGTTTTCTCCACCGTCATCGGAGGCTGTGCTAACTAGCATTAGCAATAGGATCTGCTGTGGGGGAAAAGCTGCAGCGGCAGCAGAGAGTAAAGAGTGAGGACAGACCCGCCTCCTGCATCTGACTGGTTGTTTATTGTTAGCACTGGGAGAAGGAAGAGGAGACAGATTTTCACAGATTATCAGGAAACCGTTACAAAAGCAAGAAGTGCGCTACAATGCAAGGCATTCTGGGAAATTACAAGCAAGACAAACGCGCTAGTCTAACACTAGCGAGAGAAAAGGCTCATGATTTTTTACCAAAGACAAAAGATAAATCCTACAACTGCAAAAAACAACAACAAAAAAAACATGCCACTCCATTTCTGTTTACTTTTTATGAGGAAGGAAGTTTTTATGCCGCTAAGTTCAGTGGTTCTTGGCGCAGCGTCACCACAGGCGAGGAGGGGGACAGGTTTTTCAATCCGTGTGCGTCATTTGACACAATGTGGCGTTAGAGCGAAACACAGCAGCTGAAAATGTAGCAGATGTTGGAATTTGGGCCCCAATCGAACCGAATCTGCTGAACTATCAGGTGTGAAAACTCCTGAACTGAACTCTGTTCAGGTTTTAAGCAGCTTTATTTGGGATTGTCCTGTATTTCACTCCCTCTGCCCATCAACTCTGATCGTGCTTCCTGTCCGTGTTGAGGAAAACCATTCCCACAGGATGATGGTATCACCACCATGTTTCACAGTGTGTTCAGGGTCAGTATTACTTCTCCTCAATATATTTCTCCCTGACCTGTCAGAACAGATGCATTTACACTGAGATTAAGCAATGAACAGGTATTATAGCACTAACACAGTCACTGATTTATGAAAATAAAAACCAAACAAATAGTTTTCTACAGCAGATGCTACTTATTTATGGGAACAAACATGTTGGAGCCACATTGTCAAACATTTAAATGTCTCATCTCCATCTGCTTTACAATAATGTGCACTTTGTGCTGGTCTACCTCCAGTAAAATGCATTGCATGATACGACTAAGTACACATGAAGAAACAAAACTCCCTGTTAAATATCTGTGGGAATCTCCAGGATTGCAGAACGGTAATTCTGCTTCTGCTGCAGGTCTGCAGGTTATGACTTGTCAGATAATGACGGTTGGTTTACTTTTTGTTAAACATAAACCAATGTATATGTCTGGTTTACATATAGAGATATATATAAACCAGATATTTACATAGACCAAATAAAAAGACAAGTAGTTTTTTTCCTCACTGTCTGGAGTTAAATCAGACCAAAGTTCTCTTGGTTTAGGTTGGTAAGAATTACTAAAATTATTTATGGATAAGCATTTATTTTCCTTTTGACCCATTTTTAGGTGAAACCTGCTAATGTCGGCTGTAACACAATATCCTCCTCTTCCAAGTTGGTAAATGAATGAGATTTCCAATCATCAATTATTGGACAACATTAATTAAATATTAAAAAGGCTTAAAAAAGAAGTTAGTTTGCACTTTGAGGTGGATTTTGGTTGGAAACATCCAACTAATTTGCAACTATGGCTACGTTGACACAGCAGGTCAGATTTTTTGCTGAAATTAGACTTTTTTTATGAATCAGGGTATAATGCGAACGCAATCAGAAAGGTGAGTGGTCCCTACAGCGACCGGCATGTGCGGACGAAGAACGTCGACAGGCTGTTTTGGAAGAAATGGCCGCCGCCTATTGACTGATTTTAAAGTTGTTCAGCCGACGGTATCGTCACCGATTATAAGAAGAAGAAGGAAGCTAACAAAAGAAATCACAAGTAATAGAAATAGCCTTTTTGTGGCATATTTATTCATAATTATAACTTCCAGATATCGTTTACGTCAGGATCTACCGCGTCTGTCTTCTTCTGGTGCAGAATTATGACCATGCCTCACGCCGATGATGCGAAAGTCGGATGAAATGCGACGTGAACGTTTAGACAACAGACGCTTTGAAAACTACTGGACACGCAATTCAGAATTTTTGGGGAAGTTAAAAAAATTGGAAATGGGTTGTTCAGACTGCAATTTAAAAAAAAAAATCATATTTGATTGAATATCCCTTGTGTGAGAAAGTGGCGGCCATTTTGGTTGACTCTTCTCACTTCCATCCTTCTCTGTAAATCAAAGTAAATATCCTCTCTTCTCCACACTGATGCTGAGTTTGAACTTCAACAAATTGTCCTTCACACGTCTAATTGTATCAGTGCGCTGAGCTGACTGGAGATTTGCATTAAGCAGTTGAGCTGGTGCGTCTAATGAGGGGGTGTCAAACTCACATTCGTCTCGGGCCAAATCAAGATCATGACTATATTGATAAAACTCGCTAATGAACAGTTAAATACTAATATAGCCGTCTCTGCATTTAATAAATAATACTTCTTAAAATTAAATAATACTGAACATGTTTCACATTGTTCAGCCCCTCCAGGATTTTATGATTGTTTTTGGAATTTTTTGCAATCAAAATCGCTGATTTTGAGATATTTGCACTTACTACGACGTTACGCCATATTGACCACAAATAAGACATCAAATAAGGCTGAGGCAGCAGTGTCGTAAAAGTAAGAAATACTGCCTCCTACAGGAGAGAGGTGGCATCACTTAAACCGAATGTTTTTCACAATTTTTGCAATGAACTTGCAGTTATGCACCAGCATGAAAAAATGCTGGGATTTGTTGACTTTAATGCGAATTTCCACAAAATCACAGGAAACTGGAGGGACTGATTGCCCTAATTTAGCTTTAGCATCTGGAGTCTAGAGGGCCAGATAAACAGCTATGGCGGGCCACGTTTGGCCCCCGGGCCTTGAGTTTGGTGAATGTGATCTAATGAGTTTACGGTGTCAAACCCTGATGCAGCAGGAAAGATAAGGCATATCTTGTCTTCTTTATGATTTTTGTTCCAAATTTCATGTTTGTTTTTTTTTATTTGTGACCTTATAAGTGAAGCAAGTCATGAAACAAAACATTTCAAGTCAGACATCGACTACGGACTCAGTTATGTCACTGTCCCTGCTTCCCTCTGACTCAACATATATATATATATTTTTTTGCAGAACCGTAACAACGGGTTGACGCGACAACCACTGCCTGCTCTACCAGAGTGACCTCACGGTTACCGGGGCAATGGGGGATTCCTGGCGCAGCGAGCAACGTGATTGGCAGAGCCCAGCAAACAGCTCTTAAATGGGTCAAAGCAGTCAAGTGTCTCCTCTGAGGAGGTGTAAAATGTGTGTGTGCGCGTCTCCGAGTGTGTGACTGTGCACCCAGGCAGACTGGGAACAGACTTCATCATCCGACTGTACATGCAGCGAAAAGGATCGGCCTGTGCGGTTATAAAAGCGCCCACCCACTCCCTTCCTCTCCGACGCTTCCTGTCAGGCTCTGATGTCCTTAGTAATTTCATCAATTTTCTTGTTTTTCTGCTCCCTCCACCAATCTCTCTCCCACTTGCATGTTTGACAATCACCCATCTGTTTGTGCCGGGGCCCCGGAAGACAACAGTGACCCCAAATGGCCTTGATACGAAATGCTGTTCTGCGCTCTGAAAGCACATCAGAGGAATGATGCAACATGCTGCCATATTAGTGTGAAAGGATCGGCCTTGGCAGGTTTTATTGCGCACGTCCATCCTCCTCAGGTAATGAGCACATTCCTAGTGTTATTGCAGCTCTGTGATACACCAGAGAGACAGATACTGTAATAATGCTGCAAAATTTACAACATTTATTGAGAAACGCCTTCAGATTTTGTCATTATTTTACTTATGAAATCAGTTACAGTTGCAAATGTTGCAATAAACTAACATATACACAGCCTAGATGCATGTACGGCTGAATCGATTAATCGGATTAATCGATTATTCAAATAATCATCTAATTTAGTGGTAGATTAATCGTTAACTGGAGTATAAAGACTCATAAAAATGTAATTTGCTGACAAAACTGTACGAAAATACATACATTTTGCATTTAAGATAAAAATAAGCTTCGTTGTCTATAAATATGTTCTACCCAGAACTCCTCTAGTGGCTTAGTAATAAACACAAAAATAAACTAACACGACAAAATAACAGCAAATCAACAATTAAGAAATGATGGCGACAGAAAATACATCAGAATATTACAAAAGTAGCTCACTTCAAAACAAAATCGTGGCTAGCTCTCTGAAGTTTCTGTTGAGGAACATTTACCACAGAATATCTGTGTTTAAACTGGTAAATGTAAAATAATCACTGGATTTCGTCAGATTTCAACCTTATTTTACTTTTACACAAAACCTTTTTTTTATTTTTATTAGCCTGAAATGATCAATTGTGATTAATCGATTAATCATCAACTCATTTAGTAACCGATTAATTGTTAACTGGAGTATATAGATTCATAAAAAGGCAGCTTGCTGCTCTAACATATTTAGAACAGTAATTAAACCGAATCTGTACAAAACTCCTCCGTTGGCAGTTTTAGCTTCACCCAGTTCAAATTCTGTAAAAATATATATTTTTTAAAAGGCACCTTTTACTAGGATAAGGACTAGAATTCATTCTTATTTTATTTTTACACAAAATCTTTTAAAATTTTATTAGCCTGAAACGACTAATCATGATGAATCGATTAATCATCAACTAATTTAGTGCCTGATTAATCGTTAACTGGAATATAAACTCATAAAAAGGCAGTTTGCTGAAAGAATAACACACTCGGCAGTAATTAAATCCAAATGTTGCATGTTCTACCCAGAACTCCTCAAGTTTCATAGTTTTAGCTTCACCTAGTTCAAATTCTGTAAAAATATGTTCTATTAAGTCACCTTTTGCTATCTAGCTATTAACCGATTAATCCAAAAACAAATCAACAGATCAGCCGAAAACTGTACTGATGTAAAGTTGAGCAGAAAGGCCTTAGTTTTCACATGTTGATGTCAGAAGTAGTTATTCACCTGCAGATGCATCCTTTGCTACAAATGCTAAAGGAATGGTACGTTATTGGATTTTAAACAAAAATTTTTTGATTTTCTTATTTTAAAAAGGAACTGAATTGCTTATTTGTATTTTCTTAATGTATTTTTTCTAATATTGCATGAAAAAGACTTGAGGGATTAAATGAACAATCTGCAGAATGTGGCCTTTTTTTGTTTGATTAACTGATGAATCGTCAGTATTATTAAAATAATCGATGCCTGCAATGCAAGGCGACACGTCCCCCTGAAGTAGGACTGCTGTCAGAACTGCAGCGGTGAAAGGGTGAGGGTGCATGAGGGGCATCGGTGCTGCAATGCAGACTTCCCACTCTGGCACGTCTAAATAAGGCGTCGATACGGCGCCTGTGTTTGTGTGCTTGGTTTCCACCATAGTGCAGCCAAGACACCCAATCCCCACAGAGAGCGCTCTGTCAGGACAGGCCCTCCCTGCGCCGCGCTCTGGAGCTGCTTTCCATCACAAACACTCGTAAAAACAACAAAGAAATGTTCTTCTCTACGGTTTTCCAGTAATACTTCTTTCTGTTTGAGGTGTGATTGGGTGGGTGCAGGTGTTTGCTTTACTTGAGGTTGTCTGGATGCTGGCTGAGGGCCAGGCTGAGGGTGTCCAGGGCGTGGCGGTGATGTTTCTGGGAACTCAGCAGCAGGGTCAGCAGGTGGAGGGACAGCAGGTCATCGGCGCGCAGAGACAAAGCCGTTTGTAGCGGCTCCATGGCTGCAGACACCTGGAAAAGCAAAACGGTTTTCAGGTAAGACTTGCGTTTCTGTTACAAATGTACGCAAATCTTTGTCGATATTTTGCTAATGTTGAAAAAACAAATTTTAATTCAATAAGAAATTAAATTAATATCACATATGGATAAGCTTGTTTACACAGTAAGTCATTAAAAATCATGGCAGCAAAAAAGAAACAAAAAGAAACCATCATCCTCCTGATACTTCCTTTCTTCATCGTGGTTTGCACCAGTAGGAACATCCACTTTTGATCATGTGACGTGTGATAAGAAAAAAAGTATTTTCTTTGCAGTTTCACAAAATATCCAATTTTGATAAGGTTGAAAAACCACCTCGTCTTAGTGGCAAAACTTTTTATTGAAGCTTTCAATTAGCGCAGTTTTGTGGTCAACAGAAACGCAGCCATTAGCAGTGTCTCCGTTGTATAATTGCTCAATTTGACATTTCGAAAATAAATTTGCTTAATGGAATCATGACAATTTAAAAAACAAACTCTTGTTTGTTGTTAAGAAGATTTGCCGCTTGGTTTTTGGCCACATCGAAGTTGCAAAACTGCAATAGGAAGTTTTTCTGCATCACATGATTAACAAGCGGATGTTACTACTGGCAGAAACATTGAAGAAGACAACAGGAAGTGGTAGGAGGATGATAGTGCTGAATATTTTTAATGACTTATTCAGGAACAAACTTTTTCACACGACATTTTAATTCTGTTTCTTATTTAATGGGAACTTCACAATCCCAAAGTTGTGTTTTTTCAGCATTAATGGAATGTTGACAAAGTTTTGAACACGTTTGTTATGAAAACGCAGCAATGTGACGCTGCTTAAAGGCTTGCTTGTACCTGGCGTACGAGGGCCAGCTGGAGAGCCAGGTACATGGAAATCTGAGCATCCTGGGGGTCTAATGAATTGGCTCTGTGAAGGAAAGGCAGTTTTTATGTTCTACAAACACCTAAACATCAGCTCCTGAAATCATCCGGTTTTGATAATTCATGTTGAGCTTGTTTTAATTTATCGCGATTAATTGATTTATTGCATATTATGACAGGAAGTGACAAATAAATAAAAGGGTATGAAAACAAGTAACACTTACTTGTTTAATGCCTGCAGGGCTTTTTTGTTGAACTCATTCCGATCAGCTGACAGAGTGGCTGAAGACGAAAAATAAAAACAAAAACAAATCAAAAGGTTAGAATCTCCAAATCCAAATATACATCCGTACAGATTCACACTCGTGTGGACGGGCTGAGGACGAGGTGAGACTTTACCCTCAGAGGCCTGAAGGCTGAAGCTGAGTCCCAGAGCCAGATACGCCCTGGGGAGGAACTCCCTCGCCTCCTCTCCCATCGATGCCACGCGCTTCGACAGATTCTCCGCCTCCTTGTACTTGAACACACAGAAACCTTCAATACATGGACTTTTTAATTATTTTGTATCTGATTAATCGACTATTCTAATGATTAATCGGATACAAACATTGCCACATAAGAAAATGCAAATGAATAATTCAAAATAAGGCTGAAACGATTCCTCGAGTGATTCGAGTACCTCGATAATTAAAATTCCTCGAGGAAAACTGACCTGCCTCAAAGCCTCGTTATATTATGTGTTATTATTTAGCACCGTGTTCCGGCCGGGACTTTATTTGCGCTCTCACTTCCGCCTGAGTTGTTGACGAAAGCTAAGTGTTAGCAGCATAACGTCCAGTTTTCATGTTCGGCCTGGGAGGATTTTATTGAGTCATGATAATGTCCGGGTTTTTTTTCCGGGGACCAATAAGCATCTTAAAATGACGGCAGCGATGCCTGGAGTCCGGCGGGATTATTTATACAGATAAACGGATA
>CAEGAE010079406.1:0-148172 GCA_903067095.1 Girardinus metallicus | reverse complement strand
TATATATATATATATATATATATGAACCAGTTTGAAAGTAATTTATCATGACTTGAATTTATTTATTGAATTTTAACAAGGGTGTGTACACTTTTGAGGTCCACTTTTAAACCTAAGAAAAACTAAAATCTAATGACATTGATCTGACTCCAACTGATGTGGAGCTTCTTCAGAAATTCTAATTATGGATGCAAGTGTGATGAATTTGTTTAAAAATGCACCCAGGTGACTTTTCTGCAAATACAGATAGATGTTTCCTCCAAAAAGTGTCAAAGCAAGAAGATATGCAATTTTTAAATAGAGGCTTTGGGATCATAAAATAAAACATACTGAACAGAAAGCATTGCTACTAGCTTTTCAGGTGTTACTCTTTTGTTTTTTTTATTTAATGTGCGGCGTATGGTTTAACAGCAGCATTTCTTGGAGCATGATGAATAACCGTTTTTCAATTAGGTGCTGTCCTTTTTAATGTCTTCGCAGACTGATTAATGGTGAGTGTTTCTTACAGTGGCATCATTCATACACTTTAGGCCATTAGTCGACCTTGATCTGTTGCTTCACTGCAACTGTTTTCCTAAATAACATAGGAGGAGCATAAGGAGAATAGAGGAGAAGGCATTTTACTTATCATCTCCTTGTCAGATCTTTATAACTGCAGTGCTCAGTTACACTGCTATTATTAGAGGCAAGCTTTATTGTTTGGATCACTTTAGTTGTTTGGAAGAGGGAGGAAAATAAAGAGCTTTTTCATAAATTCACATAACTTTTTAAATCTATGGAAAGGAAAAAAATGCAAAGATGGATGCTTTGTTCAAATAAAAAAAAAAACAAATTGTAATGTTGACTGTCTCGTTGGCATCCTAAACAGGATGGAGCCTCAGTCATTGTCTGGTACTGCTAAACATGTGTGGGTGGAAGTAGGTGGTGCAAGCTTCTGCTACGGTTTGAGTTGGTTTGGATGGAGCCAGTTTTCGGATTGGAGAGGCATCAAAGAACACAAAAACAAAACGATAAAAAGGCTCTTAAGATTTAAGCAGATAAGTCTGCAGTAATCAAAGCCTGCACCCATGAAACCAAGCTCAATTCCCCTGAGCTAGAGCCTTCATGCTAAGGTTAGGCAGAAAGGTGCAGATTAGCTTGGGGACAATGAAGGGAAATGTTTGTCTAAAATAAAGCAAAAGATATGAGATATTGCAGGAGATATGCAGAGAATAAAGGAAAACCTGTTGTGTGTTGTGGTTTCATTTGGTTATCAGTTTTAGTTTACATACTAATGGGACGTAGATACGACAGGGGCAGGAGACAGGCTGTTTAGTTCCGTGAGAACTTATTAAAGTTCAGCCTCTTTGAAGAAAGCCTTTTACAGAAACATTGCTTGCTTTTTCTTTTCTTTTCTTTTTTTAAACCGAGCATCAAATTCCTCTTTAAACCTTTAATGTGTCTTTGAAAGGTTTGAGTCATGGATTGTTAGTTCTTTGTCAAAGTTGGAGTAACATCTCCTTGGGTTAAATTGCAGCTCTGATCAGACATATGAGCCATTTCTGTTTTGAGGGCTGCTCTATGTCTTAGAGAACTTGCATCAGGGTTTGTGCCTCTGCACTGTCAGAATAACAGCAGGGACAGGCGAGGGTATGAAGTCTTTGAACGCATGTAGTCACAAAAAAAAATCTCTCCATCTCTTCTGAAATGCAAACACACGCTACCTGTCCTTCCTCCACCTTTCTCAATACTCTCAGACACAGTCAGCAGCCTGCTTTGGTCATATATTCTCTTTGCTTTGTGAGGCTGTTCTGGGAGACTCAAGGTGCTGTCTCAGGTATTTCCTTTGGAAAGAAAGATTTGCCATGTTTCTTAAAGGGCATCCTCAAACTAAATATATAGTTATATATTTATGTACAGTTGAGAGTGCATTTCAGAGGATTTCTTGTATGGTATAAATAATAGAGCAAGCTGAATTTGAAATAAGAAAAAAAAACATTCAGACTGACAGCTTCACCCTTGATGGTTTAGTCCTTTAAACACTGAAAACCAATTAGGTAGGTCAGGGACCTGGGGACGCTGGCAGAACAGACTCCAACGCCACCGTTCTGTCATCAGCAGCTTCAGTCAAACAGCATGGAGAAAATAACACACTCTTTAGTTCTCTCAAACTCCCACATGAAAGGGATTTATGCAGACGTTCAGGAACAAAAACGGCACAGAAGAGTTTAGTTCTCATCGAGGATCTAAAGCTGTGTTTCCTGTCTGCTGTCAAGGTATTTGTAAGAACGCTTTTGAAATGCAAGAAAATGGAAATGGAAATTAAGCGATTTACGTAAATGTCTCAAAGGCTGAGAAAAACACCCAAGAATGGACTGATTTAGTCCTATTTTTCTTTATTGTGTCTGCTTCTTTAAGCAAAACTAATATGTTTATCCCTTTTCCAGCAGTTGAGCTGAGTGAGATTTAATGTCAGGCTTCTAATTTAGCAGTTCAACTGATATTTTTTTCTTCCTCACCTACTGCAAAACAGTTGGATATTGGACTTCATTCAGCTTTTATGTAGTTAAATTAAAATTCTAAGGTAATTTCTTAAAATCTTGGCTATTTATTTTTATTAGCAGAGTTAGAATTGACACTGTTTATTTAAAATCTATTTTATCAACACCTTCAAAAAGTTTGAAAAGTTTATTCAGCTTTTAAACTCTTAACTTGGTATCTCTTATCAGATTTCTTAGTTTCAATTACATTCTGAACTCCAGGATGACGGTTTTCTAACCTGAAAGCATCAACTGTAGGAGGAGGTTCCTCTCAGCACCATGTGACCAGATTTTCACTAACAGCCTGGTTTTTGATGAAGACCAGGATAAGATTATATATTAGGGGAATGACGAACATTCTTAAGGAAATGAGTGAGAGCAGGTCGGTTGGTTGTAATGCTTGCACCACCACCGCCCCACTTTACACCTACTCACCGTTTCAACTCTGTCAATCTTTCTTGGCAGCTCTGAGTAAAAACAGCAGGTCTGCTTCTAGAAGTCTTCTCAGGCCCAGTTTAAAGTCTTTTGGCATAAGGTTTTCAGATTCATGCAATAGAAGACTAATACTTATTTCTGCTGAGCTACAGATTATTGACTTGTCAGCTCCTTTTGATGCTTCCTTTAAAGATTCTTGATTGTGATGCACACCATTTACTCTATATTAAGCTCTAACAACTTTACGTTTTGTATTCAGAATAAGATCTAACATCTATATGTTTTCCGTTGGAACAGCTGGAGTAATTTATTCTTTTATTACTTCACAGTAGTTTAACTTCTGATAATAGGTTCATATTTTTTTCTGTCCAGACAACGCAACTGAACCAGCAAGAATCTGAGCCACCAAGATAGCTTTGATGTGTTTCTGTTTCCTTGAACTGTGACGATTTGACCATTCAGTCGGCCAAATCGGCCAGCCCCATCAAGGTGCTTTGCTTTGCCCTTTTCAATAATTCATCCCCAAATTTGCAGGGAAGAGTTGGATGTTGCTCTAATAGTTTGCCAAACAGGAGAGAGCTTTCTCTAATTGGAGTGACATGAAGTCCCCACCGGTCTGCACTAAATGTCATTAGAGTAGCAGCCAAATACCAAATGCTGTTAAAGGCAAAGCCGCCGGATTGAAAGTGGCAGAGTAAACTGTGGCTGACCTGACAGGGAAGAATATGATTAATGCAACACTCACTGCATAGACACACTCCATAAATGCCAGTCATTCATGCTTTGCTTAATCAAACAAACACTGATCAACCGTAACGGTATAACCACCAGTGGCAGGTAGAGTGAGTAAAAGGTATTGCTCACTCTTCCTGAGTGAGTTATACTTAATAAAAGTATTAAGTATTAATCTTTTTCAGAATTTGTCACATTACAACCAAAATTTGGTGTTTATTTTGTTGAGATTTTATTTGATAGACCATAATACCCTTTGTGGAAACATCTTTTGTTTTATTTAGAGCTGCATGTGATTAAGGGTATATCTCTACCGTTGTTGTACATGTAGAGATAAACATTTTTTTCCAATCACAGAAAGTTAATCGGACTGGATGAAGAGTGTCTTGAACATCAGTTTTGTAGTTTTGCCATAAAGCCTCTGTCAAATCTTCTTCCAGGATTTTCCCGTTTCTGTTCTCCTGTTGGGGAAAAAATCAGCTTCACAGTATTATTCTGCCACCTCTCTGTGGTCAGATTAGTGTTGGCTCTCCTCCATTTGGACATTGACCAAAAAGTTACATTTTGGTTTTATCTATACAGTGGAATTACTTCCACATGCTTGCTCTGCCCCTTGCAACAAACCTTATGTTGGATCTCTAATAGCTTTCTTTTAAAAATTGCAATCTTCTTGTTACAAGTCTAAAAGCCAAAATTTTGAAGTGCACTACTTCACAATTCTCCCACCCATTCTGCAAGTCTCACCCATTCTGCAAGTCTCATTACTGGATGAGCAGTAACACTGGATGAGCAGTAACACTGCTCATCCAGTAATGAGCAGTGTTACAGTAGTGTAACACTGTAGTGTTACAGTAACAGTAGTGTTACTACTGTCACTGCTTCTCTGATCAATGTTCTTCTTTCCCTGGATGATTTCAGGTGAAAGGTCATGTATCGGCAGATTGACCAGACACTTTACATTCCTGAGTGATGAGTTAAACATCATTTAGTGAGATTTTTAGCACTATGATTTTTTATTTCTAATGTAATTTTGCTTTCATCTTCTCTAGAACTTTATCCCTGATAAAGTTGTGATCTGTGGTGTTATTTGGTCTTCATCATGCTGTTTGTTCACCAGTGTTCTCTAACAATACCCAGAGGAATTTATAAAACAGTAATATTCATGCTTAGATTATTTTAAACAGATGGACTTTGTTTTCTGATTAGGTAGCTTCTGTAGTCAACAGGTTTTATGTATTGGTATCAGTAAAAAGGGAGCTGAATATAAATGTATGGCAAATCTTTCAAATGTTTTAAGTAAAAAATAAACAACACACATTTGTATAATATATATGTGTTTAGTTTAACTTCACAATTATATGTGTCTTGGTGTTTCAATAATTTGCTGGACATTTGATTGGTTCTATATTTGCCATCAATGTAAACACACTCATCACATAACAGTATTTAGAGTTACTCCCTTCAAAGACAACAGCTGGTCTTTCAAAAACAACTTAGAAATTGTTTGAAGAACAGGTTGAAGAGCAATAGATATTCACCTTGCCTCTGAAGTCCCCAGAAACCAGCCTGAAGCCATGTGGGATCAGAGATCTCATCCCACAATTCACAGGGGCTCAAGGATTTAATGCTAATATCCAATTAACAGACACTCCCAGATGTTTTTTGTCCATGTTCTGACCGAATGGAGCTGCTTTGGTGGCAGAAGAAGGTCCTAAGCAAAATTAGTCTAATTAGTTGAGCTGTGTGCATGCAGACTATAAGAAGTGAGCATGCACAGTTTTCTTTGTTCTATTTTCACCTTCTCATTAGCTTGATTTTTTTTCTCTGTTTTTGTACTGCTTTGTTTTTATAGATACACATGCAAATACAAAATCACACAAATTCAAATGAACTAAGGATTCTGACTCTTTGCTGCCTCTTCTCTCTTCACCTCTAACTAATTCCGTACTTTAAAAGTCCCTGCTATTCTCTTGGAGCTAATTAGAGATAATACCAACACACATGTAAATGATGTGCACACATGCATGCCGACAATCTCCACCCATAGTGGAGACGTGTGATTATAAAGTCTAATTCTCATATTGTTTTACATTATTTATGAAGCAGTGTTGTTGGTAACCAACTGACCTTCCTCTAATGATGGCTCGCACAAACCCCAAAAAGGCACAGGCATACTCTGTTGGACAATCATTACTTTCAACCAGATTTCACTTTCCCATATCTTCATATTTCTTGAAACTGACAAGTCCATTAATCTAATATTTACTATGGTCCCAACTAAACCTATTTTTTTTTGCCATTTAATGTGGATAAAATAACTTGAACACATGGATATATTTCTTCTGTAAATACTTTTCTCATTGGGTTATTGCAAAACAAATGAAAAACAAAGATGTAGATAAAAACCCAAGTTGTGCACACATAAAGAACACAAATAATTCCTAATTTATGTGTGATAAAGTAGAATGAACCAGAATATGTATTGAAAAAGAGAAGTGTTTGCTCAATGGTCCCCCACAGCCAAGGTATTATACAGGAAGTATATTATAATGGGTTAAAGACCCTCACAACCTTGTTGTTGTAAAACATGCTCGGTTTAAGATGTTTCTAATCAAAGGCAAAATGAGACATCCACAATCAGGTGCCACTCACAAGATGTCTGACAGAGGAGTTGAAGAATAATTGGAACAGTTGTCAAAACCAATCAGTGAAATTCAGACCTCAAACCGGCACAAAAACAACATGTAGCACACTCAACAACACGGATCTGTATCCACAGTCACTGCAAAAGCTCCACTGCTGAAGAAGAAAAAATATTGACGCTTTTTAAAGGTTTGCTGCATAATGTGTTAACAAGTCAATGAAGTACTGGGAGAATGAAACCAAACTTGAACTTTCTGAATGTCCTTGCACACACCATGTTTGGAGGATGAATAGCACCAGACATTACCCAAAAATCACAATACAAACAGTAAAGTTTAGAGTGGGAACATTATAACAGGGCTTTTTTTCACTTTGTGCTGATGGATGATCAACTAGAAAGACTCAGTCAGTCACCCAACATGAATCCAAGATTAGAGAGCTCAGAAAATAACCCTGCAAATTTGAGTCACACCTGAGCAGTGCATCTAACGTTTTGGTTTACCTACAATAAATGTTAAGGTGGCATTACAAAATGAGTATTTTTCTCAAGTATGTGATGAAAATAAGTAATCGTGTGCAATATTTATTCCCTATGTTATTCCACCATATATCACATACCATAATTCATGAACTAATTTGTTCAGATGCCTGTTTGTGTTTAGATTGCCTCTTGACATCTGGTGCAAAGTTTGTCAGTAGACCCATTAGAATTATATTTAATAGAAATGTTAATGTGTTCAATACTTGCTTTATTCTCTGTATGCCAGGCCATTGAGTGTTTTGCACCCTGAAGTGAGTCAAATCTTACACTATAACTGCATGAACAATTTATGACCCCACAAAGTGAGTAGGACAAAGCACCCTCACAGTTGAAAATTCATAATTCCCTCCTGCAATCTGAAAATATTCTCACACTTCAAGCAACCTTTTAAAAGCCTCCAAGTGGCTGCCAGCTGAGACTTGGTTGTGATTCAGCAGCTTGAAGGTTGCATTCATTTTCGGCTGAATAAAGTGTTTTTGAGAGCCAAATAAAACTGACGCAGGGTGAAAGACAACCTACTTATTGTTTTAAAAGGAGCGCTAGCTCCTGGCGCCGCTTTAGAGTTTGTTGCATAAACATTGTACGTTTGATGTGAATGGTGAAGTACTGCCATTTGTGACATTTGACAGTGCAAATGAGGCAGCCAGGGTCTGCCTATGATGTATTAATACCAGTGCAGCTTGATTCTTTGCAAATGGCTTTCAGGTAATTGCCAAGCAAAAAGATTAATTCCAGTATGACATTTCTCCCAAGAAATCTGTGCTATTTTCCCCACTTTTATGTTCACAACATTTGTCGCTGTGCTGTCGACCACCAGCAAGCATAATGCAAAAGTTGACAGCTTGTCAGATAGGTCAGAACATACCAGTGGTTGTGGGTGTAGAGAAATAATCCTTATTGTTTTAAGACTAGTTCAAATGTCAGGAAACACTTGTTTATGTAGGCGTATTCAGCCTCAATGTCTTGCAGGCTTAGAGGCCTTATGAAATATATATATTCGTGCAGGCACACAGAAAGTAGTATTCTAACAAACACACATATTTGTGCAAAGCCATACCTTCAAACTATTTTAAGTAAGTGTATTTTGTAGGTTATTTTCCATCTCGATGTCTTACACATGTCAAGAACGCGGGTGTGCAAACAAAACTGCTGAGAATTTACATCATGTACAATGCTGAGGTGAAAATACACAAAACAAACAAAACAAAGTTGAACAGACAATGTCAATGCTTCAACATTGGTAAGGTATTTTCTTGTCCTGGGCACATCTTGTAGCACAATCCAGCTTGAACACACTCTGGAAAATGGAAAATACTATAGAAGTGACAAATTTGATCATTTGAAGGTGACACATTTTATCCCATTTAAGTGGTGAATATATGATCAATATACAACAAGCCATTTTGAGCATTTACATTTAGCTTATGTTGCAAAAGTCTGTAAATATGTTCCAGTTGAAAAGCCCTGAAATAAAAGCACTTAAATGGATGAAAGTATTTTAGGTTTCCTATGTAATCGTTGATAATTAGAATAAAAATGGACCTGGTTTGTCATTGTTTTAACAATAAAAATGGCCTTTAACAGTTTACCAGATAAGTACATATGTGGTGATTATGTAGAGGCTCTTAAAATATTGTGATTTCTTTTTTATTAATTTCTTTAGTTATTTTACTATTGTGGGATCTTTTGTGTTAATTTTTGGCCGACATTGTGTGCAAAAACAAGAAATCAGACTTTGGGTTTTAAGATCTCTCAGCTTGCAGATATAAAGTATAAATACATAAACTGTGGAGAAGAAAAATGAGGAGAAAGAAGTAGGTATGTACATGGATTTGCAGCCAATTCTTTATTAGAAAAGAGAGGAGTTGTTGTGACACTGACTGTAAGGTGTTCATCAGACTGGAGGAAATTGATCAACATTAGACGATGCGTTGAGGATCGTGAGGGAAGTCCACCATGATCTCTACAGTCTTTAGTGCGTTTAGCGCCAGTTCGCTCAGACTGAACCAGTGGACCAGCCACTGCTGCTATCACTGTCCTGGATCAGACCAATGGCAGTGGTGTCATTTGCAGGTGCAGTTATTTGTGTTCAGAGGGAAGAAGAACGGGGAGAGAACAGACTCTTTGGTTGGTGCTTTTTCTGATGTTTCTTGTGTGGAAGAACCCCAGTTCCACCTGCTGCTGTCCGTGTGACAGGTGGAGGACGACACTTTGATTCTGGCATTTGTCCTTGGTTGGTCAAAGTGGTCCAGGATGTGAACCAAGTTTATTCATTTCCAAGTTTACTTCATCAACTTCTCCTTGAGCGAGTTGGATGGGGTTCCAGCAGGTCCGCTGTGATGTCCTTCAAATGCTTCCGCACCAGAGTCGCAAAGGATTTCATGACCGCAGGCAGCAGGACTGTAGTTATTTACATTTAGGATGCCTTTCTTGTTGGAACGCTCTCACGTTGCTGTTTAGAATTCAGAAAAGGGTTCACAGCTTGTTGCTTAAAGACAAATAGTACATGGAAATGTTTGGTTCTGTTCCTGTATCCAGAGAGCTTCTTCTCTGGAAGTGCAGTAATATTCTCAGAAAAGAGTTTTGCACATGGTGAATGTTTCTACTGTTTAGCTTGATAAAAGTTCTGCTTCCTTCCAGTGCACATTCCTTCTAATTATTACGGAAACAGCAGGTCATTTCCAAAGAAACAGTCCCACAGGGGGAGGTGTAATATATCCAACTGACTGTAATAAACTTACCTATTGAGACCCGCATGTCTGTGCCTCTCTAGAAGCCCTGGTGCTAAAAAACTCCTAATTGCATTTTGTAATTTAATAAAAGCATCTCTCTCTCTCCCTTCACCTCCCTCACAGCTTGGCTCAAGATGTTTTTATTAAGCACATAAGTAATTCCAGTGGGTTTATGTGTGTCTGGCTTGACAGTTAAAAACAACAGGTGTGGTTTGAGTTGCCAGCCTAATACTCACACCTGCATAGTCTGACAGAACAATGGACAATGAATGAAACCAGTCTGTCTGTTTCTTCACGCCTCGTGCTCTCTGGGTGTCTGATGCTCCTTTTCCTTATTTCGTCTTTCTCTAGATCTTACATAAATCTGAACTGCACGATTGTTTTTCAACATTTCTATTTTTTAATCACATGACTCATCAAATATTCTAGGTTAACCGCTCTGCAATAACAAACACATTCTTTATGCGTCGGAGGGTTCTTGCCGACAAACAAGACACTGGGCTGACTGGAATGAGAAATGGGAGACATGTAGCTCACTTATGGGTCTCCAAAATGTATCATTAATTCTTCATGTTTAGTAAAAACAATGTTGGTTTTTATGCAGGACTTTTTTTTCTGACTGGATAAAGTTTAGATAGTTCTGCATCTTATCTAAATATTGTGTCAGCATGATGTAGATTTAACCTGTCTCTGTTTACTGGTCTTACTCCTGTCAACAGAAGTTCTTTCACAATTATGACCATTAAGCACATTTTGCTGTTTGCCAAAGTCCTGACTGTAGACTTTTGTTGAGATGTGGTAAACCAGCGGTAAATGAGCTCGCTTGGGTTTGCATGTCAGTCTCATTGTGACTTCCGAGGAGCAGATAGCAGAGAGAACGGTTGAAGTAGGTTTTTCTCAGCCTTGCCCGCAGACCTGGAAAACCTCGATAAGACACTCAGGTTGTGAAGGCATTAAAAAGACACGCTGGGGTGGAGTGTTAAATGAACAGATTGTGGGGAAGAAGAGGAAGACTAGAAGGTGAAGAGGGAGGGATGCCGTAGGAGAAATGGCGAGGACGCATAGATTCATTTTAGAAGTTGCTTTTTTTCTGCTGCCATTATGTTTTAAAAAAATCCTGACAATCCTTTTAGTCACAGCAGAGATTGGAGAAGTCCTCACAGGGAAACAGTTACCATCCTCCCCTAACACACATCCACCCACCCACGCACACATACACAGCCTGTTTATGACTTGATCTTTTTTTGCCAGTGGTCTGAAACTTCATTAATTCTGTCTGAAGGCAGGGCTAAGTGTTACTGGCAAATATGGTTCTCTTACAGTTTAAAACCTGGGTGTCAGCTTCCAAATAAGGTTTTCGGTTTGATGAAATGCATTTCATTAGCAACGAAGACACGGCTAACAGTTTAAAAGTACTTCACTGTACGCCTGGAGATGAAAAGGATTTTGCATTTTTAGTAAAGCAATTGACTTGAGAAGATTTGATTTTGCTTCTTTCCCAAACTTTGGTCCGTGAGTTTTATTTAGCATGAAGTATTTTTGATCTAAAGTAGTTTTGTCAAGGCTGCATCTCAGCTGTGAGACTCTGTGGTGTGATGATGGAAACCCAGAGGATTCAAAGTGTTTAGTATGCAGTTCTGTTGTGCGTCGCAGAAGTAATGAACTTTTGCTACAGTTCAAAGACAAATTAAAATAAAATTTTTTAATGAGTTTGCATATTAACTCGATAATTAACTAAAAGTAGTGCATAATTGTAAAATTGCTAAAAGGCTATAAATTTTTCTTTACACAAAAATCTGAAAAGTTTCCCCTTCATGTGCATTCCATCAATTATTTTTAGAACCGCTTTTTTGTGCAATTAAAGCAGCAAATCTTTTTAGGGTACATCTCTACCAGCTTCTGAATTTCTAGATATTTTGTCTTTTTTTTTTTTTGCAAATCAGCTCAGTCAGTTGAACGACTCTAAGTAGGGATGCGTGATCTTATCGGTATGGTATCGGTATCGGCCGATATTAGCTGTAAAATGTAATATCAGACGTCAGATATTCTGTCAAAATAACTTACCGATATAAAAGTTGTTTTTATGACAAACCAGTGATAGTGAGGCCTACAGTGCAGCATAATGTCATATTTGCACTGTTCAAGTGTTGTCGTCATCTCAGAGAGAGCAAATGTTATGAATAAATTTGACGTGAAACATAATGCAAGTTGAAAGTGTTACATCATTTTCAGCCTCCTTCTTAGCATTTGCATTTGGTAGCAGGCTAAATTGACAAAGCTAATGCAGTATTTCAATTCCATAGTAGAGAAAGCCATTTAAATTTTAGTAAGTAGATGTAGGAAAACAATATCAGTATTGGTAACGGTTATCGGCCAAATAAGTTTTAGTACATCGGCATATCAGATATTGACCAAAAATCCAATATTGTGCATCCCTAACTTTGATTGATGTAAGCATCAATTTTAAAGGCATTAACTGGGTCTAGCTCTGGAGTTGGACAATAATGCATTGACCTAAATTATTGCATTCTAGCTGTGGTTTGAATGTTGTCCTACTGGAAGGTGAACTCTTCCTCTTCCTCTTTCTTTAGACTTTTCTTCAACCTCTAACATGTTTGATCTGTGTTAGATCTTCCTACTAGCTTCTCTGTGCTTGCTTTAGGGTTGTCACACAATTCTCCCAATTATACACTGTTTTGTTGGTTTAAAGTTTGTGGTTGTTTGATAAAATGTGAAAAATTTCTATATTTTTTCCTGTTTTTTCCAGGCACTGTAGTCATGCAACTTTTACAAGCATGTGGATAAAAGGAGCTGTAGCTGGAGTGAAGGGTTAGTGTTTTTGTGATGTGCAAGAGTCTAAGTGAGGTTTCAGGTTAGAAAAACATGGGTTGGTAGATGAAGGAGAAGGGACTGGGGGTGAGACGGTAAAACGGTTGACGATAAAGAAGAGACACATGAGGTGTGTTTTGATTTGGTTGTGAAAGACTTGAGATGGTGGTGGAATTCACATGGAATCTGACTCTTCCTTTCCATCTTTTTATCTCTTTTTCTCTTCACTAAGGCTTTGTTTACTTTTCATGCTCCAGTTATAAAACACAAGTGGAATTTTCTTGTATGCGTGAACAAAGCAAGGGTACTGAGTTGGAAGAAGTTAGCTCTGCAGAGGAGTGGAAAGGGTCAAGTTAGGAGAATAACATTTTACCTTTATGCAAAACCTCTGATGATATTCTGTTTCTGGGTTGTAAGAGTTTTCATGCAATTTAAGGCTGTAGCTATTTTATTATGCACCTACAGGTCATTTCATCTTTTCTTTGAATTACTCCTCTTGCCTAATAACTACAGTCAACATAGTAAAATATTTGTTTGTCAGAAACACTTGGTGGCATTTTCTTTTTAGAAAAAACCTAAGAGTCACCCTTGTCGTGAATAACTTACTCTAAACCTTATGATATACAGAGAAAACATTCAAAGTAAAACGTCTATTTTTTTCCATCTGACATTTGATAATGTAAAGCTTTTTGTCTATTTTCTTTTGAAAATGCTTTAAACTTTTGATCCTTTTATAATAGTACATTATGAGTTTACTTAATTTCCTCTTAGAGATTGCAGAAAATGAGAGTGGCAAAATATTTAGAGCAACTGGACTGTTGCAACTACGATGCACCTTATTACAGACCCTTGTGTGAATTATTTTTTTAAAATGATTTGTTGTTTCGATATGAAAGATTGATTGTACTCTTGATTAGGAGAGTGTCATTATTTGTCATTATGTCATTTATGGAAGAATACCCAAAACCATTTCATCCAAGTCATGTAAATTAAAGTTTAATTCTATCTTACACTAAGGTTATATTTGTAAACTTCTTAATTAAAAAAATTGAAAATAAATATCTCTTTTTTTTTTTTCATTATTCTGGCAAAAAAAATCCCCCAAAATCCCCCAGTAGCCCCAATCCAGTAACTTCCCTTCTTAAAAAGATTTTGTGTTCAGGATTGTTTGTAATCTGTGCTTAAATTTAACCAAGTAGTTTTCCTATTAAGAAACCAAAACAAAGCAAATTGGCAAAACAAGTCTCATTAGAGAGTCACTACTAATCTGAAAGATGTAAAATCAAATGGATGTTCCCTGAATCACATCTAATGTGCCTCCAGAAAAAAAATCTATATTCTGACTGTAGAATGTTTAATGCCGTCTTTGTGATTAAACTCATCAGTCCATCATTAGATGGCACACTTTTTGTGGATGTTCATATTTCTAATGTGCCATCTATCTGCATCAATCTGATACTAAGCTCATCACTGCCTCACCTCACACTTCTTCTATTTGTACAAGCAATCTTGAAATCATACAGATCAAATCATACGAAACACATTCAAGTACATACATTTTGCTTCTCTTTCTACTCGCCATGTAGACCTGCCTCCCTGTTACTACTTAGCAACAAACAACAATTCTTCTACCTGGAGGTGGTAAAACTCGCACAGAACTTTCTCCATGTAACCATAACCCAAGTCTAAGGATCACTGCAATTAGTAGTTTATCAAATTACTTTGATTCCTTCTATAACCGAGTAGTCAAACCCACGTAAACAGCAAACATTTTGAGAGTTGTATTCTGTAACTGTGTTGACATCATCAGGTTTTAAAGCCCTTAAAAGAGACCTCAGTAGTTGTTTTTGTCAACTCTTTTATGGTCACAAGAAATGGTTGTAAAACACAGCTGGGACCACTGACATAAGAGTTTATGGTGTGTAGCCAAAATGCTCATTTGTTCTTTTGATTTTGCACAACCAAGTCGGTGTGATTTCGTGTTTTCACCTCAGCCACCAGTGCATGACTGACTGTGACACCTAAGACATAGCACAAAAGGTGATTGTTTCATTTGTGAAAGAGGCTCACACCACACACTGAGCTCATTATGCTGCAGTTCAGCATTCTCACTGCTAGCTGCGGTTCTGAATGCATGCTTCATTTATTATTTAATTCAGTGAGTCTGCAGCTATATAATGTAGGTGGTTTAGAGAGGCTTTGGGTAAGTCATTAAATTGAGTGAAAGCTGAAAATGAGTCGTGCTGCTTAATGATGCTGGTGAGAGTTACTACCGTCTTTCCCAGGTTTTAGCTGATGAATTTAGATTCATGATCCATATCTTGTTTGAGGTTTCAGTGAATTAATTTAGAAATGATTAAAGATGCAGTGCATGGCTTGAAAATAACTAAACCCGCAAGCAAAATTTAAAATTTTGAGTTAAAATAATCCTCATAATTTGGCGAACAGATTATTAAATCAGGACAAATTCAAGTTTTATGCCACAACTTTGCAAATTCTAATGTATCCTAATATAAAATTGATTTGTTTAACACTTATTTAAGGTGGTGGTATATGCAAACAGACAACTGTATTAAAAGTGCTTTGGAGTAGGTATAAAAGCACTATTGTCTCTTGAAGGATAAAGTATAAAAATAAGCAGACAAAGGAAAAAAAGGAAGCATGAAACATAATGCAAAAAAGTCTGAAGTAACTAACCAAAAAACTATAAAAAGCAAAACTTTAAATTTGTAAAGTATTACATTCAGTGGAGGATCTTTTAAAATTAAATTCTTAAAGCAGTAAACAGCATAAACAGAGCAGCTCTACAAGTCCACGGCTGGCACTTACAAAAACCCGTCAAAGGTTTACAAATCTCCTCAAATTTGTCTTCTGGTCCTGATTATATAGTTCAGTCTTTTTGAACCACAGCAGCATCAATATATTTCTTGAAAGTGCTTCCACTTTCCTCTAGCTCAGAGCTATCATTGTCCAAAGTCAATTAAATCGGAATGTTTTGAGTTGACCACAGAGTCCTCAGGATACATGTCTAACATCGATAACATTTGCACTGCAAAGCCGTCTCACTCGCACTTAAGAACGATTCGTCTTTCTTGTTATTATTAAGAATCTGTAATGTCACCGGGACCAGCGGTTCAATATACCCTCTCTGGCTTTTTTATTAAGTGCAACTTTCTTCTACTGGCTCAGGCCTTCGTGGTGTTGATTCAGCAACAGATATATGCCTCAGATTTTGGTCAGATGCCAGCTGCACATCTGTGATGGGTGTCTCCTGTTCCTCCACATCTTTAAGGTGCTCTATTGGGCTGAAATCTTGGAGGTCATGGGAATCCAGGGAACTCATTCATTCAACAAACCAGTTTGAGATGATTGGAGCTTTGTGACAAGGATATTTATCCTGCAATACATGGACATTAGAAGATGTGTATGCTGTGATCTCAAACAATACTCAGACTTTTGCATTTAAACAATGTTTGCCTAAATCCGTGCTTTGACTGTGGGTTCATTAACAGTTTTTTCTCCAGGACTTAATGTTTTTGTTTATTTAGTCTGGTTACTGTGTCTGCAAGTTTGCCATACCGAGTCGTTTATGTAGATTATGTCCCCTGACACTGAGCAGGTGCTCCTCTTCTAGGAGTGTCACTGTGATCTGTGGATCCAGATATCCACAGTGGAGAACAGAACGTGGTGAAATTAGACCGGCACAGCATTAATCTCTGATTGTTTCATTGTGGGTGTGGTGTAAAACCCACAGACTGCCATTATAAACTCAGTGGAAATGTGTTGGTAGATTGGATTTTAAATGAACTGCGCTAGTTCATAATTAAAGCAGACGAGATGAGTCTCATAGAAAAATTCTGCTTTAATTTAAACTTAATTTCAACTTCAAATTGAATAATCAACATTCTCGGGCAGTTTTATTTGTTGTAATCTAAATGCTGAAAATATTTAAGCTTTGCAAGTAAAAAGATTTTAAAAAGGCTTTGATGAGACAATTTTTCTCTCCGTCTCGGTTGCTGAAACCAGAAGTTAGATGTTTTTCTGACATCGACCTGTAAGCCTGTTCCTTCCTACTTTGTTCAAACCTGCAGAAACCTTTTGTATGAGAGGTAAAACATCTCTCAAGAAATCAGAAAATATGTCCAGTTGCATTAGTTCTGCCTGGGTCATTTTCTAGGTAGATTTTGACTCACTTTTTTCTGACTTGGTTCTTGAAAAGTTTTCTGCACAGGTTAAGGGTTCCTCTGCAGAAGGAAAAATATATCACACCACCAGCAGAAGGAAAAATATATCACACCACTAGCAGCAGAAGCAGACTAAATTGTGATAAATGGCAGGATGTTCAGCTGTTAAAGTAATGCAACGTAAATGTTTTAAAGTTACTCTGAAGCTACTGTCAATTTATGGTTTTATTTCATCCTAATTGATAAAGGAAGCAGGACTGCCTTGTCTCACGTCCTCTCTAATCATACACAGTAAAGCTACAGTCAACCTATTGTACAACATATGCACCACTTTTCTTTCATGTCATGCTTGAGACGTCAGGTAAGGTTAGAAAGGATTAGTAGTGAAATTGAGATGCCAGAGGTTTTCCATAGTAGAATGCCTCTCCTGTAGGGTTAATGTGTCTTTTGTTCACAGAGTCTTTGACATGTTCTTTCCTATATGGAATAAAGAACATCTCATTAGGCTAAAACACATTCTTTAGCTTGATTGCCTTCTGGCCAAAGTCAGCTCATACTGTGGAGGTAATGATATCTCTTCCAACCTTTAGATAATCGGCTTTCCCCCCCGAGAGTCCATTAAAAAGAAAGACAAGGTGTTGGCAGCATGGAGTTAGACAGAGGGGAAAAATGGCAAAGCGTCACATCATTATATGTCGAGGTGGGAAATTTCTGGTAATTATTGAATAAAAGCTGGTTGAAGAGGTAGAAGGAGAACAAGTGATTTATACCCATCGTTTCTTCTGCTAATTAGAAATGAATGATCAAATTCAACTCTTTTTATATGCTAAAGTATTGTGGACATTTTTCTTTAAGTTAAGAATTATGCTAACGTTCAGTCCTGTCTTTTCCTAATTGGCCAGATTGTCAGTCTTACTTGGCAAACATTCAGATATTCATGGCAGTGTTTCCTAAAAATTAAACATTTTACGAGGAGTCAGATATGTTGTGAAAAGTATTAACATTTGGACTGAAGTCTATGAGTTTATTTTAATTTAGTTTAAAAACGGCCCCAGAAGCTGTCTCTACCATGACATAGTCTTCCAGTTAAATTAACGTCAGCAGATGTTCACAAATTACCATTAAATAACTTTCAGAAATCGTTTTTGGTTTCTTAAAGCATAAGAACCTTAGACCATTTTCTACCTCCCAAGAAACGTCTTTATTTTTTAAAAACCATGAGAGGAATTAATTAATATATAAGAATTTCTGAACGACACCTTAAAGTGTAAATTTCAAGATTTAGTTGCAAATTATAAAGGTTATTTTTCTCCTCACTTTTACTTTATACTTTGGGACTTCATTAAAATATTTGAGCTTTTGCAGAAAATCACCTTACCAACCAATTAAAGAATGGAAATTTGCAATTTTGTCATTTCCATTTTGTGTAGAACAATTATTTTTGTGCATAGATTTTCCAAAGTGAATATTTATTTTCTTCACTTGTGTTTGTTAAAGTAAGATCTCAAAAAATAATAATATCATGTACTTTGCCAAAGTTCACTATTCTGCATTGAGCAAGCATTACACTTTGCACTGTGGTATCATTCTACTTCTCAACTCACTGTGTGGTTCAGTACCTTCGATAGCTTGTCCAATGTTAGGATTAGATTTAAACCACTCTTGTCTAATAAGAAACTAGATTCCGGGACAATTTGTAATAGAAAAGAAATGGTCAGCTAATGTAGCTAATATTAACAAAGGTAATCGTTAGCACTGGTGGATGCAGACTGAAGCTGACAATTTTTGCAGAAATAAGCTCCGTTTCCATTACAAATGCATGTAAAACCTTGTCAGTATTCAAAAAAACCACAATCTTGCAACTTCCATTTAATACGAAACACAATTTAATTTGATTTTCACAATTAAAATCACATGTGAATAACTTTGTTTATGCGATAAGTCATTAAAAAACATTCTGCCATCCGGTTATTGATCATGTGACTTCCATTAGAGTTTTGTGTAATAAACCAAAAAAAAAAAAGAAAAGAAACAAAACACCTCATACTGGCTTCAAACAATTTTAAATGCGACTTTTTTTTAATTGCCATGTTCCCTTTAGGCAGATGTAATTTCTAAATTATGCAAATAAATACTCAATGGAAACGCAGCTGTAGTAAAAGGCCTTAAAAACCAGCCCCGCTGACTCCAGATCGCAAAATAAAAATAAAAAAGCAAAATCCCTGGACACTGAACAGGACTGCTGCTGAATACATTTGCTTGGTCAAGATTGTTTATAATCCTCACCATGTATTTGTTTGCACCATTTAAAAAAAAAAAAAAAAAAAATATTGACCACATGTTTTTTTTCGATGTCATTAAAGTTTCAAATTTCGACTTTTAATTTTAAGTTTGTTTTTCTAAATGTGTGTTGAATTACCCTCTATGTATTGTTGTAGCCCTTATTAATACCATGAAGTTATTGTCACGCTGTAATTGGTTTGATTTTTCTGATCAATGCTAGGCAGAACCCAATGGTTGACATTTTTGTATCCCGACATCACTGGAACTTTCTCAGGCAGATGCCCATCTGGTCAGTGGGATTTCAAATGGTTTTTTTGAGTAGGAGAACATCAATAAGTAACAGAGAACAGTCATAACAGGGACTCAGACAAAGATAAAAGTCACACGGTCTTCCATATTCAATGTCCCTTTAAATAAAATTTCATACCGATATAATTTTTTCTGAATGGAGTCTATCTTTAAAGCACTTATCTCCATCTTTGGTCTTTGCCTGCCTTTCAGACTGTGAAATGGAGAGCAGTAATTTCCTCTGCTTCTCTGTATGTTAATGAAGCGCTAATCTGTTTCTGAGCGAGAGCCTTAATGAGGGCGACGTGCTCCTCTCTCACAGCCGGCTTGCTTCTATTAGGCTGCCATTATGGAAATGGCTCGGTACGGTGTGCTGTCCTGGGAGTGGACTCAAACGTATGCCTTATTTCCACTTTTGAAGCTTTCTTCTCCCTCCTTAAGAAGGCTGGTGTTCCTCTGAGGGAGCAATCTGCAGATAAACAAACATGGTAATGACGAGCGCGGGGAGAGGCTTCGCTCACTTTGAGGTCTGGCCTTTTTCAGATGCTGGATGCTTAATAGGCCACTGAGGAGGGATCGTTGGAGATGGAGAGCTCGGTGTGAGCCAAATATCAGACTTCTCTCTTAGATATACCCCCAAGCCAGCTGCTTTATCGTTAATCAACATCATTGTATTTATGGAGTCTTTTTTTACCCCCCTCTGGTGAATCCCCTGCTCATAATCCCCAGCCAAGTTAAAAATGAACACTCAAAACCTGAATTATGGGAGATTATTAATGTTATTTTCCACTAGATTATTGCATTCCATCAATTGTGTCACATCCTCCTTTATCCTAAACGCCTGCCGATGAGGATAATACTCTGCTGGATTTAAAGAAACACCCAAACCAGATTAAAAGTAGGAAAAAGATGCTGCTTGAAGCTGAGCATGTTTCAAAGACCTGTATCAAAGGATATTATAGCTTTATTCATTTAGGATGTATCTAGGCCAGCCCAACCCGTGCCACTCCCACAGACCACATATGAAGGGTGGTGTGGTGGGAGACTGTGAAATGGATTAACGTCTCTCCTTTACTTTAATCAAAAATTTAAATTTTCAGCTTTTGTCTTTGTCCTCCTTTCCCCCATTTAAGCTCCAATCTCTTGACTCTCCTTAAAAACCTCCTACGTGTTTCGTCTTTGTCTTCTTCTCCTATATTTGGAGTGTTTTACATCCAGCTTGTCGTTTTTGAGGCTTTTTGTTGAACAACCGTTAAAAAGCATGTCAGTTGGAGATTGGCTCTTATCTCCACCAAGCAAAGACTTTCACCTTATGCTGAAAGATGAGAATGAAATCATGTTAAGCTGGTGTTAAGTTGACATTTATATCTAAGGTGGGTTCTTGTAAATGCAAAGCTTTTTGAGGAAGCTCAACTGCATCAATGAATACAATACATCTGTGGATATGTTGGCAGTGAAAGTAAATTTTTTAATAGTTGAGGGAGTGAACTGAAGTTAAATGACACATAAGTGGGACATAACGTCGCAGTTATGTTTATTTATCATCTTGCTATGTTCCTCACTTTACACAAATTCACCACAGGGTCTTAACACTGAGGATTTCTTTTCAGGTGATGAAAAGATGTCATAAACCTTCTGTCATTTTATGTCTCTAAGGGTGGGCTTGAGTTTAAAAATCTGTCAGTTTTTTCTAGCTAAGCACATCAATCAAATAGACGTGTGTTGGTTGGTTTGATGCAAGGAATATTTCCTGTTCCTCATACTACATGAAGAGATTTAATCTGAAACTCTTAAAGCTCCCTTCATGCGTTTACTCTTTATAGCTGTCATTCAAGTGTCTTGAAGTAGGCCTCAAACAGTGAATTTTGAAGTGATATTTTTGTGTCAGAGCACCCCATTAAAACGCTCTGCATAGTAACCCTAACATATATAAAGTCATTTGGGATGCTTTTTTTGATGTGAAACGTTGAGATGTCTCACTCAGTGTTTTAAAAATGAATCAAGTGCCCCAGATTCATCTATTTAAAAATTTACAGACTGTTTTGTTTATTCCATGGTATTTGTCAGTTCTTCTTGCTACTGTTGGCAGAGCTTTGGGCGACGTCGGCATATAAGTCGCTCTGGAGTGGAAGTTTCATCAGTCAAAAAATACGTCATGAAGAGGAACAAAACATGAAGAAGTAGCACTGAACTTCAAGTTGCATTTATTTAGAAATTATCAAACGTGAGGGGCACCTTGAAAATATTGATGATTTGGTAGCATGTTGTGTTAAAATACATTCTTTTTAACTCAAAAAATCTGTCAACCATGGCTACGAAGTCTGCTGGCAGTTTCTGATACACCAATGTCCGTGTTCTAAATTAGTTTGGTCCATAGACGCATGTAGTGTAAATCTAGGATGACGGAGAGGCGATTTGTTGCATGAAGCAGCAACACAAAGAAGGCCCGCCTGCAAAGTCATTTTTACTCAGTTTTATTTGGTGACTTCAAGGCTGTGAAGATGTAACTCATGCCTCTCCCAACTTACTTTCAGCCTACGATTAGCTTTCTTCGTTGCTGCAGACTCTAATGTTTGATCCTTGGTTCAGTATAAATTAATATCTAACACAACAGTCAATAAATGCGTCTTGAAGAAGAAAAAAAAAAGTATATAAGCCAAATCTAACTATAGGTTGCAGGACCAGCCAAACTATAAAAAAAGTATGACTTTTGTTCAAGAAAATACGGTAAATAGCATCGATTTACATTAAACTCATTCAAGTCACTTTAAAGGAAGATGAAGTCATCTACAGCACAATACATTCAGCTTCAGTTCATCAATTGATAAATGGCTACCAGTTCATCAATTGATAAAGGAAGGCCAGTCAATTGCATTTAGCCTTTGACTTTGCAGCAATCTCCCACCCTAGGCAAGCATGCGGTGACAGTGGAATGACCAACTCCATTTTAAATGGAAGAAACCTCCAGCAAGAGCCTGGGGTACTTTCTAGGAGTAAAAACAATACAAAAGGAAGAGTTACTGGCAGTTGTGTCTATGCCCATTCAGGAAAAAGACAGCTAAATACAGAAGTGGTAAGACTGGATTACCTTTGATGGAGAAAACAGAATTCAACAGTGCAGTTAATGGAAGCAGTAGCAGTATTAAGACTATGTCTTTCCCAGGTGCAGCCACAGAGCACTGAGACAGGCATACTTTAAAGACAAAGATATTATGTAATGTTAATAAGAGCAAAAACTTTTTCATTGAATTCATTTAGAAAAGGACATGACTAAATGTAGATTCACTGAGTTGGAGTACTTTTGTAAATAAACAGTAGACCAGATTAAGGAGAGAAATTGTTCCAACACTGGCTCTGACAATAGAGAAGAAACGGAAAATACAAAATTAATGGCGACAGTAATTTCAAACATTAATAAATAAATGGAAAAAGAATCAATGAGGAAAAGTTTTTAATAAGTTCTCACACAGCCTGGGGCTTTAGCACGCAACTGTAGTGACACTTCAGGAAAATCTAATCCACACTAACGATGAGCTTCATCAAACGGGAAAGTTTTAAGCCTCCTCATAAAATTAGGGAAAAATACACGAGTCAATCCTCAGCCAATGTGAACTAATGTCAGATAATTAGGGAAAACCTGTAAAGGTTCAAAGCCTAAATGATTAATCTGTGTCATAAGTGTTTTTATGACTGAAGTACTTATTTATACAAGCCAGTGAAAAACATTCCTATCAATAAGGCAAGCTCTTACCCCTGACTTATTAGCTTAGATTTAAATGCTCATAGACCACAAGGAAATGAGCAACCACAGCATATAGCAGCTTGCAAATGTACTGGAAAGCTGATCTGATGCACGCTCTCTTTTACTCAACACTGACCACAGTATTAAGAAAGGAGGATTGTGGAGCTGCCATATTTCTCCAGAGAATGGAGGAAAGACTCCCCTGTGGTTGAATGAAAGAAGTTAAGAGGAGAGGGATTCAGATGGGAAGAAGGGGGATTTAAGACATTTGTCACATAAAGAGGGAAGGCACCGCTCATGGGTTTAACCCCGCAAAATATGCCTGTGTGCATGCATGTATTTGCGCTGTGTTTTTAATTAAAGCCATGGCTGCTAAGCGGCGAGAGGCCTGACTGAAGGATGCGGTAGTGATGCGGTTATCCCAGTCATCCTCAGTTGGCTCGCAGAGTAGCGCAGATGTCATGGCGCTGCCTCTGAAGCAACCCGAGTGTGCTCCCTTGCAAAATACAAACCAGATTTATCTCAGACTTTACAGCCGAGTATGACGGCAATGAACATGTTTACCGACTCCAGTGAAAACCCAGAGCCTCATCACTTGTTTATGAATGTCAGCTTGTGTTTGTTTTAGCGTCAAATCCACATTGCACTTTTATACCCACAAGTTACAGCTTTGGCTCACGTAGAGAAATTTTAATTGAATTCAGGGATAGCCGTTCCCTTCAGTGAAGTCACAAAACACACACGTATGTAAGTTTGTGTTAATCTTCCATGGCAAGATTTTTCAAATGCTCAACCTGGGGTTAGCTGGCAGCATTGGTGTTCAAACATTAATTAACTAAAAAAAAATTTATGCTGTAATGCTTCAGCAGTTGGAACTATTTGTAAATATTACTTTATAAATGAGGAATGCTACAGTTAAGCCTTTGACAGTGACAGTCACATTTTGTCACTCAACAAACAAAAACATATATTTATAGTAATTTATTGTGATAAACAAGCAACTAGGCACTACTTTTAAACACACAAATAAAATACATTAATTTTATTGCTTTGAAATGAGAAAATGTAAAAAACTTCAAAGGTTGTGAATACGTTTGCAGTGTTAATGCACTCTGAAATATCTAAATAATACAGCAGTTAATATTTAACTGAACTGCTATGAAGTTAATGTATTTTATCATCTCTGCTGTTTCCCTTCCAGCACAGCTTTGCATATCCTGAAAAAAAATTTCCATGTTTAAGATTACTGCCATGCTTGATGAAATAAAAAGCTCTGCAATATTTTAGTAGGGGCACTAAGTGGTAATAAAATGTTTATTTCTGTTGCATATCAAGTTTGTCATGTCCTTGATTTTATAGCCCAACCACTAAAATGCCTCACTGAAAGAAAACATATTTAAGTGGAACCATTAAAGTTGTCAAACAGTGTACATATAGGACAAAACATTAAAATATATTTTCTTCTTGCTAAAGAATGAGTTTACCATGTTCAGAAGTTAATCTTTTAAGACTTACAGAAATAGCTCTTCAGATAATTGGTGGCTTAGAGAGGAAGTTACAGAGAATAACCAGAAAGCTAATCTGTCAATTGGTTTATTCTTCTTCACCGTGGGCCACAGAGGGACATAGCTTTGGCTCTGCAGGCCTCTGCTTCACCGAAACAGGACTGTACTGATGTGTGAATATATGTGTGTGTTGAGGCATGTCTGCATGGAGCCTGTTTGTATATCAGTGTCCATGCTTCAGTGTGTGTTCCTGTCACTTTGCTTCAGTGAGTCGCCCACTGAGTGCAGACAATCCCAGCCTTTGTGTTTACGTCCTGCTTGGCTCTGCACTGTACTGAATGCACTTTGGGGAGTGAGGCGTGTGAAAATCCCACCCTTGCCCACCTAGAGGGTTTCTGCTCCGTTCATCCGTCTGTGGACATTGTAAGAAAGCGACGCTTGTGTGTATGTTTGAGTTTTTGTGTGTGCTGTTTGGGAGGCCATGAAAATCCACAGCAAACAGCCGGTCTCAGCGTTGGATACCACAGAGAGTTTCTTTATAAGTTTTATTGCATTAATGGCTAAACCCAACGACTTGACAGATGACCCCAAGAAGAGGCTCCTCTCTCCCCTCAGATTCAGAGTTGTTGCTTTTTGTCTCTTGCTCTTTTCTTTACCTTCTTTCATCAGGCTTTGATGTGAAAATGTCTTCATATTTTTCTCATCGCCAACAATTTGACATGTCACAGCCTGAGATGAGCAGATGTAATGAATAACATGAATATTCGTCTCATCAAACGCAGCCAGCTTTTTTCTACTGATCTTTGTTGCTCTCTAATGATGTAGAACAGGCAGATTAAACGGTTCTGTAGAAATAATAAACACATTTATCCCTTGTTTGTAGGTAGTACTGAAGCATATTGATTTTTTTTTTGTGTATGATTATGTCATTCTGCTTGTTTGTACCAGTTAACCTTTGAATTTAAAGTTGATAACTTCAGAACCTCACTTCGAACAATCTACACTAACTGCTTATATTGTATGCTTCCTATTGCAGGCATATTTCTAGCTCTTTATTTTCTTGATATTATGAAATATTTCCATTAATGCAACTGGTAAGCCTTAGACAATATCAGAGGGGTCATAATGTGGTGTGCAGCTTGCAGCTTCCTTCTGTTTCTCCCAGCTCATCTGCTCAGTGAACCAGTCCTCTTGTTGTTAATTAATTAGCTACTGTTAATTGATTAAGTAGGCTGTGTAAACATCTGTCCAGTTTTCTTTACTTTGTAATGTTGTTCAGCTTTACATGTCTTACATATCTGTGGATTCCAACAGAACTTGAACACTCTGTAGGAGTTGTATGAATGTGGCACATTGTTTGCATAGCTCTACCTCTGGCTTAAAAAAGACAAATTTGTCTGATCATAAACCCCACATTTGTGGTTCAGTATTCCTGGATTCACCTTTTCAGATCTTTCTGTGCAACATGTCTGTTCATGGATGTTCTCCAAAGCAACAGGTTTGAACGAAACTGCAGCCATCAAAGTGACTAAATGCTATAGTTACTGCTGATTAGCCTTGTTCTGCCAGAGACTACATACCATTCAGACACTCTTGACTTACTTGAACACATTAGTATTCCCAGATGTGAAGAGATGTTTATAAAAGACTAAATATAGATAAAGAAACCAACTGGAATAATGTTCATTCCAGATTTTATATCCGACTATAAAACAGGAATTTTCTTGTCCATTAGCATCTTCCTGTTTTTTCAGTCTGTTCCTTGTGATTCAGATGGATTCTTCAGATGGCGCTCGTCTTCATGATCAACAAACCCCTCATGTTTATGCCATTGCTGCACCATAGAATCCAAAGACTCTAGAGACAGGATGTGGGAACAGTGTGCTCAGGGTGAAAGCCTTGTCATGTCCCATTGTGTCCAACCACAACACAGGATGTGGGTGATTCTAGTTTGGATTTATAATACATGTAGTCAAGAAAATAATGAGCCACACACACATTTTAACTAGAGAGACAGGACATAGATGACCTCATGCAAAACCAAAAGGCAAAATATCAGCCGTCCTATTTGGTCCACCGCTGAGGATGTTATTTGTTTAGCCACAGGGGCGTCCTCCTGCTGCTCAGGGTAAATGTCAAGCTTTGCGATTACAGAATGAGAGTTTGCTGCACAGTTCGACCGTGTGGGGCCCCTACAAAGCTTTAATGACATGAATAAAAGTGCTGCATGTTTATTCCACAAGTTGTTGATGTCTTTTATTCATTGTCTTCTCCTTTTTTGACAGCATCCATTTAGCACTGCAGGCAGTGTCCCAATTTATTTCCTTTTCAGAGGCTGAAAAATCTTGTGAGAATTACTTAAATCCTTCCTCCTCTCTGTCCGTATCTCTCTCTCTCTCTTTTCTTTTTTTGCTGTGCGTCTCTTCACCTGTCTGCCGTCTCGATTTTTGGTGTTTGTGTTTGCGGCCTCGCCTCTCGCGGCGTGCAGACGCGTGCCTTGTTCTGCCTCTAATTGGTTCTCTGTATTCATGAGGGAATGCAGAGAGAAGCAGAGGAAAGGGCGAGGAGCAAAAAGCCAACTCTTAATAAACGTCAGTCCACAGCCGAGACGCGGGTGGACAGCTCACTGATGGGCTGCTTATAACAAGCCATCGGTTAATGCAAAAGGGGAGATGGAAATTGAGGGAATGTTGCAGAGATGCAGAAAAAGAGAAGGGATGGTGGAGGGACAGAGACTGGACCAGGACTAGGTGAGGACCTGTGATGACGCTCCTGCAGCCTGAGGGAAATAGTTGTGAAACGATGCGTGCAGCAGGAGGGGGGGTCCCACACAAGCTGAGATCAAGTAGTGAACTCTGCAAGCTTGTGATTTATGATCGTCAGTGTAGTCTTATTGTTTGTGTCGGTGTAGTCTTATTGTTTGTGTTGCTGCATCTGAACCCCTGCATGGGAGAGTCACTGATTTTTAGCTGTTTATTCTGGTGTGTTGTCACATATCCATCCCATCAGGCCATGAAAGCTCCTCCTTCTCCTCTTCTTTGCTCCTTTCTCCACACAAAAACAAAACACAAGCTGCAGATTGTTTATTGTTTTGCCCACCTTGTTTTTGCTTTTGATTGTTGTCAAAGTCCCCGCTGTCTCCCCTGATGAAGCAGCATGCAATCCGCTCCTCTCCATTTCTGCTTCCTCCCCGTTGTTCTCCGAGCTCACAGCGAACGAAAGCTTCATCAGAGGAACATTTGAGAAGAAAAAGGATGAATCAGACCCACTGATGGAATATTCCTGGCCGGCGGATGCCAGGTGTCGTCTCAGAACTGCTGAAATTGATCCGTCTGAGTGACACGGATGGTGTGCTCCTAATGTTTCAGACTGATGCAAAAGGGATTTTTCTCTCATCTGCACTTGTAGGCCGTAAAGACCGCTTCTTTTTTGGTTTCTTTGGACCCATTTTTCTGCACACTTGCCTCCATATGCTCATTTCTGTCTTAAACACCAGAGCTGATTGACAGCTTCTTGTGTTTGGCTTTGACAGCCTTTATTTGCTGCAGACAGCGGGCTTTGACTGAATGGCTGACGTTTTGAGGTTTCGTGTCTGTCACTGTGCGATGGCTGCAAGGCGGCGTTGTGGAGTGGATACAAAACACATGGTGCAACCCATCACCCCCCTAACGCCACCAACCCATTCAGCGTCCATGCACAATGATTAGTTAGGTTTTTGTATGGCTCTAAAAGGGTCATGGGAAGATTAAACATGGATCAATTTTAAACCTCTCATTCTGTTGCATTGTTATTTAGTTGTGTTTCAGCATCAGACAAATAGAATATGGTACAGTTTTAGTTCAAATAAAATAGACTGACAGTGGAAACTTATTCTTACCTTTTATTCCTCTGTTTTAGGTGGAAATAATCATTATGACCATTATTTTTTGTAAAAAAAAAACTGGGTTTGGAAGGACATTGCATTTACAGCACCTTGTAAAGTATTCATTCATTTTTAATCTTTTCAAATTAGATTTCAAAGTTTGAAGTGCAAACTTTAATGTGTTTTATCAGGATTTTACGTGACAGACTAACACAGATGCGCATAATCATGAAGTGGGAGGATGATGGTGCTCGGTTTTCAAAAGGTTTTACAAATAAAAATCTTGAAGTGTGTCATAAATCTTCTAACAGCAATAACAAGTCCACTTGTGTTTTCTGTGAAGGCCTCAGAAGTTTGTTAGATGACATTAGTGAACCAAAAGCATCATGAAGATCAAGGAACAACATTAATGGGTTAGGATAAGTTTTAAGCAGGTGAGATTAAATATAAAACTGTATCCTGAGCTTTGAACATCTCACACAGTGCCGTTTAATCCATCGACTGAAAATGGAAACAGCAAAAATCTGCCAAGAACAAGAGAGCAAAGAAGACAAGAGTGATTCTGGGGGAGCTGCACATGACCTGAGCTCAGGAGAGGGGATGCATTGACAGGACAACTAATAGATTTTATAGTTCAAATTTATTTATTTAAAACAGTGACAGTGCATATTAATAGACAAATGCAAAGTATCTGTAAGTATGCCAGATTATAGCCGAGGGCTAGTTTCCAGCTGCTTGTCCCTCTGCTGGTTGACGTAAACACACATGGATAAGACACTACATGCCACAAAGTCTCTCTGAAAATATATACAAAACATTATGTGAAAAAATAAAACATAAGACGAAACACAACCGACACAGACAATGACAGAAGCAGTTGAATTAATATTTCTAGTTCAAAACAAACACTCTATATCACCTCAAACCCTCCAAACCCACAATGAAATCCGGCTGGGTTTTTCTTTGAGGACAGGGATGTTGGGTTTTACTGGATGATTGATGAAAACTTGTTGAAAGCAACAAAAGACTTGAATGAAGGACAAGTTGAAACACACATCTAAAATAATGAAATGGTATAGATCAAAGTGTGGCTTAATCAAAACCCAGACCAAAATTTGATGGTAACGCCTTAATCTTCACTTAGTTCACAGACAGTCTCCATCCTTTATGTCTGAGTGGGAGTTATTTTGAAAGAAGACTGGACAAATATTAGATTTTCAGATGTACAAAGCAACCCTGCAAGTATCAGCAGGTATAGACAATGAATGGATGGATTACTTAAACGGTAAAAGCATAATTTCACAGAGCTTAAAGCACCATTCAATAATTTACTCAGCACCAGATTTCTAATTAAAAATCTACAGAAATAAAATTTTCTCCACCGCTTGGAGATGGTGCAATCTCGGAAAAGTCACTTTCTTGGTGTTGGAGGCTTTTAGACACAAGGTGACAAATGCATCTCTGCTCCCTAAGACCCAGTTTCTCTCATGGCTTTTACTAAGCCGCAACAATTTGTTGCTGAATTGAGCAAATTGCCTCTACAGCTCAGGGACTTTGCACTTACTTTGCTGAACATCGACTGAATTGACCCTGCCAGACATAAAAGCTAGAATGGATAAAAAAGAAATGCTGACAGAAGTTTGACTTTCCTCTGAAACCTGTTGAAGTCAGTCATTTCTTAGAAAAAAAGGTTTCTATCCTGGTAGGCTACTAGATGCTTTAGAACAAGGTGTCTTCTTGTATTTGATTAATATGTTTAGTTTCACTCTACATTGGGGAGAATGTCCTGTTTAATATTTTAAAATGTTCTCTGTTTCACTCTGATCTCTTCACTCTACTCCCTGAACAGTCCATGATGTGTCTGGGAGGCATGAAAAACTCACCAACACTAGACTTTAAAACTGCTTAAGTGGGTGGAAAACACTCTGGGAACTGAGAAAACAATCCAAATTCAAACTCTGTTCAGCCCTTCTGGAGCTTAAGCTTCTGATCTTCCTTTTTTATGATTAAACATTTTAGATCACCAAACAAGTTGAAATATCAAACTACAATAACCCGAAAACCATTTATCACTCCTGACCTTCATTTTTTACAGTCCAGTCCTGATTATTGTCAAGCTTGTTTAAAAAAAAAATCACTTGAAAAGAACCATTCTGACAACATGAACCGTAACAAAGTTGTTTCCAGTTCTTTAGGGCTCCAGTGAACCACAGTGAGAGTCTTTATCCACAAATGGAGAAATCATTGATTAGTGGTGAATCTTTCTAGAAGTAGCTGTTCTACCAGAATAACTCAAGAGCTTATTAGTGATGTATCTAAATAAAGATTTTGGAGTGGCCTAGTCAAAGGTCAAACTTAAGGCTGATTCAGATGATGTAGCATGACCTTGAACAGGCCTTTCCTATATGAAAATGCAATTTTATACTGAGCCATAATCCCTCCAGACCAATGAAGGTTTGGATTATTAAAAGCACTTGATCATGGTTGGTTCTCCCAAGGAGAGTGAATGATATGTCAGATATTAAAATTTGATTTATGATCTTAAACGTTTAAGATAATAAATTTCCAGTCTTTCAATACCTTAGTTTAATACATAAATCTAATAAAGAAGTTGTTTTTTCCTTGTGTGTCTTTTAAGAAATGGTAAGATGTGCAAACTTAAATTTGTTCTTTTGTAACATTTGCAGTGAAGTTTCTTAAATTTGTCTTTAGGTGATGCACAATAGCGTTTCTTCAGGCTTGTTAAAAACTGTCTTCCATTCATAAGTGACCACTTACTCCCAAATTATTCACAGTATGAATTGAGAGAATCTAATTTAAACACAAACATCCTGTGCTGTCTGTGTAAGCCTGTAATTACCCGTCTGCTAACTGGCTGCAGGAACACCTCGCTGCACACCTGAGTTTGATGAATGCTGTGTCTAATAGAGGATGACATGTTGAAATTTTTGAGGGTCAGTAGTCAGCCTATTGCAATTACCTTATTATGCCACCCCCTCCTTGTTCGATAAATGTAGTTAGAGAACAGATTAGATTTATAATATATTAAATTTTGTTAGATTAGTGTGCCATAATCAGTAGAGGGCTGTTATTAAACACACTGTAATGCTTGAGCCTGTTTGTCATTTGTACATATTTGTAGTTTCTCTGAGTTTGTCCTCTTCTGTGGTGAATTAGGGGGTTAAACTAAGCAAACTTACAAGCGGAAAGGAAACATAAGAATAAACATCTCACCTGTAACTCTAAAGTAAACATTAGAGATCTGAATCGAGACATCTGAAAACATTGTTCTATAGCGCACCAGCTTCTGTTTGTCTTCTTCAGTGACTGACAGCTTTGCAACACGGCAAATGTGTTCAACTGCATATGCATGTTGAAGCACAACATCAGCCTTTACTACACGGTCAGGAAATGTCTAAAATTAAATTTCAGCATTGTTTTTTTTTTCAGATCTGGATATGTCCAAATTTTTGTATCTCTAGAAATTTTTCCCGATCATTTTTGTAAAAGTTGTCCGTCCTTCACTCGTTTTCCTTTCTTCCATCTTTCCCTCCCTCCCTTTGTTGGCTCCTTCTTTCCTCTCCAGAGTTATTTCATAACATTTCACACAGTTGCAACTTTCTGGAAAAACTCTGCCCTGTGCCCTTCATGCCTTCCTGGCCAAAGACAAACATGTCCCTGTTCTGTGACTCCCATTGATCATCTCTTCAGTTAGACTCCAGAATGAGGCGGTGACAGCCGGCAAAGTTTCTGAGGAGGCTGGCATGGCACGGAGAGAGGAGAGAGGACAGGCAGGGACAGGTTGGCAGACAGCTGAGTTTTAGAAGCTAACTGACAGGCAGGCGTGCACAAAGTAGTTGTTGTTGTTAGATGACTGAACGCAGAACGACAGAAAAGTAGTCAAGCATGCTGACACGTTGTTATCGCTCATCAGGTTTTTGTGTACCCATGGCAACAAAACAATGTAATAAAAACAATTCCAGTTAACTTTGATTGATGACTGTCTGGAGCCTGAGGGAGGCAAAGTAAATACAAAGAAGTGTGTGTCTGTGTGCCAATTACAGTAAGAGAATCAGAAAAGGGTGAGTGCATGTGGGCGTGTGCGTGTGTGTGTGGGGGGGTGTGTGTGTGAGTGTCTTGATGCTGAGAGTTTCAGGAATAAAGATTTGCCAAACTCCAGCAGCCTTACCTTCCTGCGTCTTCCACCTCTTTTTTTTTTTTTTTTAATTTGTGTCAGACGAAGGTGGAAGTCCAGCTAATGAGTGCAGTTGGACAAACTGTTACAGATTTTAAAGTCACAGAGGAAACGTGCCAAACATGTCATGTTTTTTTATTTTCTGTCGCTCAGGAGAATTTCAGCTGGTGATGGAGTTGTTTTTGTCTTGGATCATGTTTCTATGCTCTTCAGGAGTCACATTTAAATGATAGATTATTGAATGGAAATCCTGATACTTGTAAACGGTGCTGCTACCTTGCCAGGTCCCTCTTGTTGCAGATCTGGTTAAATAAATATTATTATTATTGATGCTGTTTTGTTGATTTTACTTTGCTGTGTTTGTTTAGAAGAACTGCTGCAAGGATGAAATACAATAACATGCTGGGTACTTATTAAGAAACAATTGAACAGGTGTACCTAATAAAGTGGTCAGTTATTTTGTTGGTAGTATGTGAAGCATACAGTACAATAATATATGTTTCCTTTTACTTTGAGAACTAGAAAAAAGTTCAAACTCTGTTTTTCACACAATTAGCCTTATAATAGCTTCATAAATCAGCATTTTTATGTGAGGCTTGTAGAGCACTACAAGGTTTTACTGATTCACAGAATTAAAATAAAATGTAAAATAGAGAGCTTTTTGCTCAGTAAAAAAAAAAGAAAATCTAACTGCTGCCATATTTGCAATTGATATGCAAGGCCAGGCAACGTAAACAATAGCTAACCCTTATATTTTGACTGGCCAGACCTGCTCCTTGATGGAAAAAAAACCAAAAGTTTTCTCATATTATTACTCACACTGCTCTGTTTCATGGTGTAAAAATATTGAGATGTTGAATCAAGTGTTAAGGCTCATGGGCAAAGATGTTTTCCCAAAGGGAGCCAGCCCAGCCACCACTGCAGGGTTCTGTTTTTCTTTCCTACCTGTAATGGTTTTGATACAGCTCAGTGCTCCAGCAAACACATGCTGTCAGAGTCAGCATGGTAACTATTTTGTGAGGGTAATCATGTAGCATAAATCTACTTCATGCCCTCAGGTTGCTCCATGTTCAGAAACACTGCTGTGCATTAAACAAGACTGTGGCTACATTACCTAAAGTTTGACTGCTGTACAGCGCGAAAGACTGAAAGGTATTTAATACAACAATAGTCAAAGTCATTGAAGTCATATACTATAGTCTTCCTGAATCTTGAAGGGGCAATTAGGAATTAAGTCTAAAATGTGACTGGACGAAATGGCTGTAAAACTTTTTTATGATATGAGTGTTTCATATCAGTCGATACTGATAATTATTGATTTTTTTTTTAGATTTTGTGCTTTAAATATCTGAATTACAGGGTAGCTGGTCACACGACCTTTCCTCAGTTTTTTCCTCTGGAGGTGTTGTACTAATTGTACTAATTTTCTTCTTTCACTCTATGCTGCTTTTTTTTGAAGCACTTATGTTTCACAGTGGTGAAACCTGAAACTGCTGCTGCGCAAGTTACTTCACAGGTCGTTGCCAGGCAACCAAAGCTTGAGTGAGTTGCTAGGTAACCAAAGAGTGAGTGAGTTAGTTGATGGCGTGAACCCAGGTGTCTCTATGTCTCCCTCTGACCTGTCCAGGTCTACTCTGGCTCTCGCCTAGTGACTGCTGGAGGTAGGCACCAGCCAACACGAAACACTGCAAGGATAATCAGGTGTAGACAAATGATGGATGGAAAAATTTAAGTTACGAAATCCTTTACACTGTGCCCCAACAAGAAATACCTACTGTTCATGAAGGCCATAATAGATTCGAGGAATTTATAGTCACTCTGTATTTTTTATATGTATTCATTTTAGAGTTGAATGTTAGCACCTGACACACATGTGTCTTCTCCAAGTTCTCCATAGTTTAATATTCTTCCTCTTGTTAAGCTCTCCTCAACTTTTACTTTCGTCTTTTCTCTGTCATTGAGTAACTTTGCTTTGTCCTTTTTCACTTTTCCTCTCATCTTTCCTGTTCCTTCTTTGTGTTTTCAGTCTTGTCATCCTTCAGTCCCTAATCTTTTCTCCAGTCCCACTGCGTTTTTGTACTTGTATCAGACTGATATGAGAAATTCAGTTTCTTTAAAGTGCCTTGCCATGAGACATCACAGCTTTGACAAATGTTTTCAATCCAAGCTATGCTTTATTGTGCTGAGTCAAATAACCGATGAGGAGCATCTTTGTGCTTCCTCTCAGTCCCTTCACACCATTTCCTTGTGGTAAATAACTGCCTCTGTAGTACATTTCACACCATGGCCTTATAAAAAGTGACAACAATAAGCACTCGATGGCATAAAAGCAACACTGTGTACTCTTTTGGTCACAATCTCCTTCCATTCTGTTCCCAAGAAGTAAACGCGCCTCATCATAACACACTCAGCATCAGTGTGTTTCTCTTAGTAGCTAAATATTTAGATATAGAGAAAAATAATAATTAAAAAATGGTAAATTGTCACATTTAATTTAGTTGTATATACTTATTTTGAAAATGTTATATCACACAGTTTTTCTTTTGATTGTGTGGTTCTGATTTCTGACTAAACTCAGAATGTTGCTTTATTGATTCTTATGGGTGAAATTCAGGCTAATAATTGATATACAATAAAAACCCTTTAACCACTGATTAAACTAAAATCATCATGAGTGACTTCTTGCAGATTGATATTACATTTTTTACTGCTTCCAACCACCTTTGTTAGATTGTGTATCAATATATGAGAAATAAATTGACACAGTTGCAAATTAATCCTTTGACAGTAAAGAAAATTGTTGGGCTGAGGGATCACAGCTGCCCGCGAATAGCTAAAGTCCATGAATACTTTTAAAACTCTTATAAGTGCTTACTTAAAAATAAACAAAAAAACTAATATGCATTAACACACATTTGAAGCTGGAAAAAAATAGCAAACACTGAACTGCAAAAAGGTGGTGGTCATCTGCACATACTTAATCATCAACTTTTGTCAATACAAAAACACCAAAACTGCTAAAGTATGAAATTGTGAAAGGATAAAATAACCAGCACCCAATAGAAAAAGTCAACTTCATCTAAACATATACAGTGCCTCACAGGAGACTAATAATTATCTAGTGAAGTTGTCCAAGGAACAGAAAACTAATTCACAAAGATTTTGGACATTCCTTATACTTTGCGGTGAACACATCTGTCTATCATCTTCATATTCAGTGAATAAAAACATTATTTAAAGTTCATTAATTTCATTAACTTAATTCACTAAGGGAAACACATTGTACAGATGAATTCTACATTTTACAGCTTTTATTTCTGTTAATTATAATTAATTTTGACTTGCAGCTCATTGACACATTTAAGATTAGAATACTACATCAGACCAATAAAAAAAAGACATTTTAATGCAGAAATATAGACTTAATAAAAATTATTTTTAAAACCCACTTTTAGGTTGCTATTTTCAAAAGTTGATTTCAAGCTGAGAAACAAGCCTCATCATAACACGTATTCTGACTCCTTAGGTTACACTCTGGACATTCGAGCAGTCACATTGCCAACACCAAGAAACATTTGACGATCTATTAGGCGGTTGAAGCATTCGGGCAAAGAGAATACAGAGGTGTCATAAGGAAAGCCGGGAAATCTCTTCTACAAAACAAGTAATCTCCCAAGGCTCAGAGATGTCTCCTCCTAATATAACAACAATAATTATTCAGTCACTTGTTGCACCAAGTGACGGTCTCACTGCGTCAGTGTTTGGACAGATCGTCTGCCGTCATGTCAGGCAAACCTCTCGGTGAATTCTCCCAGAATGATAAAACTGTTCATCACATAATTACTATTGTAGCTGACAGAAACATTTACATTTAGTTGAATTCATCATGTTGGCTGTCTCACTGTGAGATTACACTGACTAACATAATGACAGAGAATAGTTAAATGCATGACACGAGGTGGGTGTCATGTTGAATTGCTTTCTAGATATGTTGGTCCTTCCTGGGAATAACAGCATTTTTAAAAGCTGTTAAGTGTTTGCTGGAAAATGAAATGTAAAAATTTACTTAGTTCCCCTTTGCGGCATTTGTTTGAGTTATGGACTTTACTTGTTTATTTTCCCTTTGTTTATCTCATATTGTTCATTTAGTTTGTAATCTCTTGCTTTTTGAATTTACTAAATTACATTCAAGTATATGTTTACAGTTTCTCACTTCCATGTGATAGACAAACACAAAACCCCCTGAACATCAGGAGTCTGATAGCCTGTTGCTCAATCTTATTGAGAGTAGATCGAGAGCACCTGTGAGCAGCAATTTTTATCTTTTTCTCCACAGATTGGTTTTAGATCTGGACTTTGACTGAGCCATTCTAACACTGGAAATTATTTAAACTGTTTCTCTTTTTTTTCCTGCTTAAAGATGAAACTCTTTCCTTGTCTTGAGTCGTATTACCCAAACTCCTCTGTAGTTGTGCCCTGAATTTACCTTAATCATGTACCTGCTGAATAAATGGCCTCCCCACAGCATGATGCTGCCACTGTCATATTTTGCTGGTACATCTGAAGTGCAGCCAAACTGGTGTTGTGACCTTTTATGTTTTATCCACATTTTCCTCTTTTCCTCTAGACTTATTTTTTCCTTCCACTATACATTGCTTCTTATTATTTTTTTAAGCAGTTATGAGGCACAGTGGCGAAACCTGAAAGTGCTGTTGCACAAGTTACTCAACGACTTGTTGCTAGGTAACCAAGGAGTGAGTGAGTCAATGCCACCAACCTTATTTAGCTGGCCGTGAGAATGAATACATTCCCCAGAATGCTGTGCGGTTTTGGATTGGAGTTTGGTAAAGTTATTGAATGTTCTGACATATTTTCTATTGATATTGACCACAAGTCTGTTGCGACACATATTGATTATGTTATTCAAACTTTGTTATTGATTTATTGCTCTGATGTATATCAGAGTAAAGAGATTGAGTGCTTCCTCTTCACAAATAAGCACCGGTTTTTGATGGTTTGTTGCACAAAATCCTCTCAGAATAAAACAAAGTTTCTGGTTCTAATGTAGCAAAACATCAAAAGGGGGGCATATAAAAAAAAAGACGTATTTTTAAGAATGTATTACCATCTCCATAAAATGATCATTGTTTATGATATTTGAGACTTTCCACTGAGACATATGTACATGTATGAGTGTATTTACATGTTAATGTCAGTTTTATGAGGCTGGGAGGATGAAGATGATGCATCCTATCCCCACTAGTGTTAGCCTAGATCTGTCAGAGGCTTGTTGGGTTACTGCCTGGTGAAATCCCAACCCTCAGGAACAATGTGACGGGCCCGACACAATCACACAGACACACAGACCGAACATACTTTCGGTCTCAGCCACGAGATAACAGACAGGAGCTGTGATCCAGTCTGGCTTTTTTGTTTTTCACTTCCTTGTTATTTAGATTTGATTGACACGTTTCTCAAACAAACTGCACCTCCATTGTCCTCTGACTCACCCCTGTCAGATTGTGATAAAGACACTTCTGTTTGGCTGAAGTCTGTTTATTTCTCATTTATTTATTTCGTTCATCAAGGTCGGTGGTGTTTCTGTGGCCCAGGCCCTCCAGAAGCTCGTAACCAAAATAAACGATTTTGCAGCGCCTGCTTTTTCATCGTCCTGATTGTGCTCACCACCGTGGAGATCAATAACAGGAGACTGATGCGAGAGGAGATTAGTGCTGCTGGAAGCACCGGCTCTTCATCATTCAGATAATTTAATGGCGTTCACAATTTTCACTTCATATCAAGTAACTTGAAAACGGCAATCTTGTTTCCTCCACAGCATTATTTATCACCTTAAGAAATGAGACGCTGCATTGCAAATTACTCATTTAGTTATATTAACACTTCAATATATTACTTTGTTTCCTGCTGGGCAGGATTTTAGCAGCAATCCCTCCGTTGTAGCTGAAGTCAAGCTTGCCCTACATTTAGCTTCGTGCTGCAGAGTGAGGGCTTTAACAGCAGATAACGGCTCTCCTTGCTCTCCTTTATGATCTTTTAATGTTGCTTCAAATTAATATCTCTGTCGTTAATTTGCTGTGACACATACCCTCTCCACCCACCCAACCAGCCAGCCAGTTAGCTCAAAGCCCCCCAAGCCTCCTTTAATCTCTAAGCACCAAACCGCAGGGAGGGGATCTGGAGATGAGTGTACAATCAGCCAGCTCACATGTGGTTTGAAACATTTCTTTCTCTTTAAACTTGTATATTCGTCTTTTAGTTATTCACTCAGTTGTACTACCAGCCTTTAAAAGCACAGAGAGCAAAACTTCCCAGGGTGGCATACATTCTGTGCCACCCTAAAATTTGTTTCACATGCAGCCATTTTTCTGAACGTCGAGTGCAGTAGATAAAGTATATTGCTATTACACCTGCTCATGGCTTATTGTCTTGTCGTTGTATCTGATGGACTGATTATGATGATGATAATAGCAGTCCAGAGATGGCTGGTGGCTGTCTGCGGAGCCTCGCTTCACTTTATATTTTAGAAGCCGTGTATTGTTCTCAGAATGAAAAGAGGAAAAACGGTGGAATAAGATGAATCTGGCTATAAACACATAATGAGGGTCTGGCTTTTGATTTTAGAGTCTAATTCTGGAGTTGGAACAACTTCTGAAGGTCCTTTTCTTAATTTGGATTGTTTTCACTCATTTCTCAGTGCTTGTGTTTGAATGTTGGGCTCCAGTTTGTGCTTAACAAGTGGAAGATAAAGGATAAGGAACAAAAACAGATGAGATTGACCTTAAAAACTCTCTTCAACAGATAAACAATATTTAAAAGACCAGTTTCTAAGAAATAGCAAAGGCCTAATACAGGACTTGAGCAATGCATTAGTTAGGCCTCTTTATGCCAACTTTTAGATTTTATATCACATTGAGAATTCACTTTTTGGAGCCAAAATACTATTTTATGTCAAATAAATAAATAAAAGCATCTTTTAACTGGGTTGTCTTAAGACAGTCCCATATATTCCATTCAAAACTCTTTTTTCCGCCTAAAGTTACATGTTATGTGAAGACACATTATTCTCTAGAGTAATATCTTGATTTTAGAAGGATTTATACATTTATAGGTTTGGAGATGCAATGGGTGTCAAACTGAAAATGGGTCCGAAACCAACCAAAGTCCAAAGAAAAAGGTTTTGAAAGGCCATCAGAAAATTTGAAAAACTGTTGGTCACTGGAAAATATTGCAATTAATTAGCTTTACATCTAATTAATACAACAGCACAACAATAGCATTCATCTTGAGTGTGAGGAAACTTTGCAGGCCTTTAAAATTTCATCAGGAATCCACTGCACTTCCCAGGACGCAATGATGAGGCATATGAAGGTTTTCTCAGCTTTTTGAGCAAAAATTGTGATTTAAACATAATGTGTGGACACAACAGACGAGGATAAGACTGGTCATCAGAGACCTTTACGAGAAGGCCTCTGATGCTAAAGCTGCGATTTAATTAGAATCAGATTTTATCTGTCTTGGTGCTTCTGCCTATGCTGCAAATTGCTTCTGGTACCTGCCTTGGAAATCAAAGAGCAGCTGAAACAAACCATTCATGCGCAAAGACCTCATTGTAGAATTGGGCTCCCAGCCGTGATGACGCAATCACCTCTCCAAATTGCACATGGACTAGTTGAATGAAGAAAGTTGTACGTTTTTCCATGTGAAGTTGTGCAAATTTGTTTGTGATCCTCTCAAAGAGACATCCTTGTATCAAATTTAGTGTTGAGGAGGCAAGAGGAAGAAGAGTAGAATAGACTTTATAACATAAATTTTATTATTGACGACAATACTTTTTATGTAGCTCATAATAAACTTTATGCTTCAGAGCCTCTTTGTGATCAACTCGCAAAAAAGAAGTGCACAACTTTTGGATGTTGTGTGCATGATTTCCTTGCACAAATGTGCAAAAATGCCATGTCGTGGTGAAAGTCAACCAGTGTGAGGCTGAAGCTGATTAATATATGTGCAGAAATCACCAATGGTTGAAGGAAATTCTACAGATTATGAAAAATATTACAGTGCAGATGTGACTCTGGCATTGTGGTAGGAAGGCCAGTACTCAATAAATTATATAAAGCCAATAAAGGAAAATGACATATTCTATGGAATCTCTAGTCTGCAGTAGAGTAAATGTTCTGTTTAATGTATGAAATATTTATTGTACTAATTTTTGCCTCTATAAAAAGTGACATATTAGGATATAAAGCTGAAAATGTGGCTTAAAAATGCCTCATTGCCTTAAAAGTGAGCCGGCAGGACTGAAGGTTAATGGACAGCCACTCTACCTTTAGTGTATTTTTAGACCTCTTGATGGATAACATTTGGAGTCAGTGCATGTTGTCCAGACCATAGCAATAATTAATTAATGTTTTTATTGAAATCACAAGAAGCCAGATCTAAGTCATCGCTCTTTCATATGTGCTCTCTGTTTCTCATTTGCTCAAACTTTGTTTCTTATTTGTCGGGCTCATCCTCATTATTCTGTGTTTTTCTTTTTGTTCGCAGGTTCAGGAAAACATCTTTGTTGAGTTCAACCACCAGCAGCTTCTTGAGCTCTATGACAAGGTCTGTTTGTTTTGTTTCGAGTATGAGTGTGTGATTTCAGTGTTCATGCTGGATATCTTCCCGATTGATTAGACGCTTGGCTTGACAACATCCATCGCCTCCCTGTCTGCCTGACTTTCATATATTTCTGTTTCTCTTTGTTTTTGTTAGTGAATTTCTCTTCCACATTTTCATGAAAGTTTACTAGTTTTTTGTTTTTTTTTCCCTGAAAACTCTAAATCTTCCTCTGTTTTCTTTCAGCTTGAAGTCGTCCAAGGACAGTTGGATTCCCTGACTTGATGCCCAGTGCACAGCCACGCCCTCACAAACAACATGTTGTTAGTGTTGATGCTGACAGCTGGGCCAGCTGTCAGAGGCCAAGCAATTCCAGTTCTGCTCCGATTTATTAGAGAAAAATATGTCAAACATAAGAGAAGAAACTTCTGACTGTGTTGAAGTTTATACCTATTCCAGTCTCTGCTCATTACTGGGAGCTCAGTGTTTGTCTGTTTGTTTGTTTTTTTTTTTATTGCTATGTTTGGAAATTTAATTGTACTTAATCAGTTTTACTTTATTTTTTTTCTACTGCATGTAGAGACTTGATGCTCAGTTGTTCTAAACATTACCTACAATGAGATCCCTTAAGAGTAAAAGTGCCATTACTCAGTTGTCTTAAAATTTGTATGAATAAAGTTGTTTCACTTTCAAGAGTGAGCTTCTTTTGTTGCTGTTGTATTAAACTGTGAATTGGACATGAAGCCTACTCAGGCTGTTGTTTTTGTTCAGTGAAGGCTCATTATTCCTCATTAGGACCAACCTGGATGCTGCTCCAACAGATGGGAGGTATGTGATGCACAGCAGACCTTCAGCTCACTTACGCACGTGTCTGTGCGCTGATCAGTGCACGGATAAATCCTTGTTCTCGTTCACGGGCCTTCCCCAATCTGTGGTTGTGATAAGTCCTTCATATTTTCCACTTTAGATTCAAGCTTTAGAGGTCATCTGATTCCATTCAGGAGATTAAACAACTTAAAAGATCTTTTCAAAACACCGCTGATTTTCATCAAGTTGAACTTTTTATGAGGAAAAAGTCTCTTTTAAAATGTCACCGGATTTTGTATTTAACAGGTTTTCCTAGAGTAATCTCTAGTAAAAGAAAGCTTATGTTTTGTTGTTTTTCCATGGCCCGTGTTCTTTATAAATTACATTTTCTTTTTTACTTGCAGTACTATTTTAAATGCATTTGGGATTCCTAAGCAATCTAGATTAAATCTGTAATTTAACTATAAGATAAATATTTATTTTCCATATTGTTCCTTCTGTTGTGTAAAACTTTTGTCTAGACTTTTGTACATGTCCATAAATCATCAATCAAACATGTATATGGATGGAGAAACTCCATCTATTGATCCATTGAACCTCCATCTGTTTATTAATATATCTATTCTTTAAACATGATTTCTCTTTTACTCCACTATTCATCTGTTTTCACACTTTTCTTTGCTCTACTAGCCTGTCCATCCATCCATCTATCCATACCTTTATCGACCTTTCTAACTCTGCATGATCCATTTCTTTATTTATCTATAAATTCATCCATTCATTCAACCTTCTGTTTTTTATCACCACTTTTTTCACCTCTTTATCCTTCTATCTGTCTATCCATCCCTCCAAATATCTATAAATTCATCCATCTGTTGATCCAGATGGATGAAAATCCATGCACATCTGTATTTATTTCCAAAACTCAAAAATAGTCTTATTTATATTTTCTTTTCCTTTTTGTTTGCCTTCAAATGAAAGCCAGAGGTCTATATACATATAATCCCTTCATGTGCAAAAGTCAGTGATCCAGCAGCAGAAAAGGAGGAAAACTGAACTTCGCTCCATGCTGCCAGGAGCATAAACTGTTTACCGTTGCTGTTTTGTGATCACAATCTGTGTTTGGGAATATATTTCCACTTGGCTCCTATAGTCCACTGTGTCTGAAACACAGTGGACTATAGATATGATTCCTGACAACCCTTGATTCTGGAAAACCACGATGAATACAACATAGCATGTTTAAAATAAGTAGTTACGTTTTTAACACAAGATTCTATAAACCTGGCAGATATTCCTTTTAAACTCTACATATGATATCCTTCTCTTCAGGTTATTTCAAAGTGACACCTCCCCTCAGAGCCTGTGCTCACAGCTGAGACACATTTGCTATATACTTTCTCTTATGGCCTATTTTACTTGCACGTTTGTTTTCCAGTAGCTCCGGTAATCTTTCCCAGCTGGCCTGAGAAACTGAATATTTGTTTTAAAACAACAGTTGACAATCAGGTCCAGATAAAATCAATTTGATCATGTTATACATACATTTATGCTTTAAATTGTGTTTGTACTGTGAAATGTGGTGTTTTTCACCTAAGGTTATCATAATATCTTTGGTTTATATTTGGCTGAATAGGCCAGAGTTAAGCTTTTTAACATGTAAATCAAAAACTAAAAATGGTCAGGAAAGAAAAAGAGTGGAAAAAACAGATCATGTCTAAAAAAAAACATCAGAAACTCTGAAGAACTATGGATGGATTTGTTAGCTACTGCAGGAATACTAATCTATCCTTCATACTGCCCTACTACAGCAGGGAAAAAACTCCAACCATGCCTTCCCCTCACCTTTGAAGCCCCGCCGTCTGTCCTGGAACACCTCTGTCCTCAATTTTCTTTTCTTTTTTGACAATCTTTCCCACCATGTGATAACGCCTGGAGCAAGAGACAGCGCTGTGTTCCACAGCATGAGGAACAGATGGCAAGGCCGAGCAGGGATGGATTCTCTGAAGGAAAAAAGACTTTCACACCGAGACTCACACACTGAGATCCAGCAGACCCCGGCACACAGAGTCCCAGCCACAAGGATAGCAGTGTGTTTCTGAGCTTGTACACTGAATTACGTCTCTGCATGTATGTGTCAAAGCTGCTGGCACACTCTATTTGTGCTGAGACAATATCAGCTCTCCTGGATACCAAACAAACATACTTGCTGCTTACGGTTTAGCGTATAGGCAGTCTGTTGTTTCCCTTGCTTTAATGTATCTAACACACTTCTGCATTTGGCTGTAATCTTGATGGACTGGCACAGCTTCAGCATAGATTACAAACCCTGATAGCTCTGGTCTCTTGGATCAAACTTGAGAAAGAGGAGTTATTTTTCCTGACTCGTACAGGCTGCTGATGCACAGAAACTTTTCAAAAGTAACACATATTGAAGATTGTAGCCATTATTAAGCCAGGCTGGAACCCAAGCTTGAAAAACATGGGAGGATATCTGTGGCAACATGGGAAAATGTAACCCCCTTTGATCCTGCTGTTCATGCCAGAAAATAGAAGTGAAATCCTTGTAAAGCCGAGGGGCAGAGTGGCTTGCAGGTCCTTCAAGGTCTCTGATTGCATCTCTGTGAGGAACAGTTAAAGTCAGAATCAGAATATTCCTCTGATAATGATTCCTTTTCAGTGAGAAAAAAAAAAACTGTTACATAAGGTCAGATTTCTTCTGAATTTCAAGTTTTGCAGTCACGTTTAGTTGCCAGGTAAACGCCAAGTTTTGCGTGTGAAATCACTGGAGAAATTTGAATCAACCGTTCTTGCAACATATAAGCTGAGATTTCATTGAAGTGAATACATCTAAGGCTGCAAGAGCAACCAGACTAACTAGCTGGACTGTGTTAGACTCTTTTTTTTTTTTTCCCCTTTCAGAATGGCCGTAACTCCTTGTAGTCTAGATTCAACAAGCTGTGAGACAGAGACCTCTGAGATTTCGCCACCACTGCATGTCAGTATACCTTTTGACATGCAGTGGTGGTACAACACAATGACGCCCTGGGCCAGACTCTGCTCCTGCTGCCCTCCTCCAACAGGTTAAAACTCATGAAATTATGTGAGTTTGTGTTGCAGGTAAGGACAAAATGCATGGCAGTCCTACAGAGAAAACAGGCTAGCCTCCCTATTCGTATCACCAAACAGGATGGATATGCACTCTGGATTAACTACATGTGCATAAAAGCAAGAAAACATATTTAGGAGGACATAACTAATTATCTGGTGCTTGTACACAGAATTTCTCTTTAACACCGAAGGATGTATTCATGCAAATACCTGCTGAAATTGACTTACGGGACCTGGTGGTGTATTTTTATAATTTTCATAAGGCCGGGTTAGTTGTATCGCCAGTTTCCTTTTCTGCACCCGGTGTGATTTTCTTCTGCTGGTTCAGTGTGCTGCACTCTTTGGTTGTAATGACTGGTCACCCCTACACACCCCTGACCTCTGACATCAACAAGGCTTTCACACAAATATTCGAAGTTAACGTCCTTCCGTCTTTTTTCCCCAGGTTTCAGCTTGGAAGATTGTGTAATATTGTACAATCTTTGAACTGTGAACGTTTCAATCCTTTTATCCCTCCTTTTATTTTCATCACTGTGGCTGGACTCAGAACCCAAGCACGGAGATTTGTGTGTGAATGTGCTTCAGGAGCTGCCTGTAGATGAGATCTTCATAAGTTACGGTAACAATCTCACTGTCTACATGGTTTTGTTTTGATAAAACCCATCATCTTTATTGTTGGAATGTTTGTTTACTCAGATGTAAACAAAGTCTGGTAAGATAACAGAGTCCTACTGGTGGTCCTCTACCTGATGCAGGTCAGGATGTAAGGTTAAGCACCGCTTACTCTGCAGTCCATTTTTCTTTTCCTCCTGTTGAGTTTGTGCAGAAACAACCAGCTGATTGGTCAATAAATAAAGTGCTTCATCTTGTGTGAGCAGAGGATGGATGGAAATAGGTGATGACCTGTGACTGTTCCATAACATCCTGTTGTTCAGGTGAGGTGGGGCTGGAAACACCTGGGCCCAGTGTTCTCACTCTACAAAAACACAGCTGCTTTTGTTGGCCCCACACAGCAGGCAGCCCTGGGGTGGCTTAGACTTTTTCATCTTTTGATGATTTATTATAGTTAATACTGAATTGTCCTCTAATAATGGGGCAAAATGCCTGTTGGAGCTATGACTTTATTTGTTCTTTCCTTATGAGTCCTGATAATTTGTAAGAATGGCCCAGTTAAAGTCCAGACCTAAATCAGTCACTACTTTGTCTCAGTGTAAATGGACAAAATTTAAATATCACTTTTGTAGTTGAATCAATAATTTTCGATTAAATTTTAGTTCAAAAGAACTCCTTTGGGATTTGGAGATGGTGTGTTCAGGGCGATGCGTTACTAGTTTTCCTTCATACATGACTTTTAGCATTTAGGACACAAAAATTCAACTTTGGTCTCTTTGAAGCACCTTTTCTATTTACTACTGTAATAATTGGCATGGATTTTATTTACGGTATAAGAGCAAAGCAGTTTCAGAAATTGGTGGGTCGTATTTCTTACATTTGTGTCTTTTTCCTCTGCTCCTCTGCTTCCTCAACATTTTTGTTTTCCTTCGGATTCTTTCTAAAATAAAACGTCCAGCAGGATATTGTAATGCTTGTGTGCAGTTAATTAATATTTCCTGATTTGATTTTTGTCATTTGGGTTTTATGTTGAGACATGACCAAGCAAGCACAAGTATTAAGTTCATGGTGCAAAATCATCTCAGCCAGTTTTTCAGCGGATGTTTGTTACTCAAGACATATGATATTTATTAAAAAAACAGTAATACTTTATTGAGCTGACACCTATAAAACAACCCCTCCTGAGGCCATAATGGATTGGAAATATTTTCACACTGTTTCACCCATAAGCAACTTCACCAGCGAACAGCATGTAGCAGCAGTTTTTCCTGATTCAGTGTGACTCTGAGGTGCTTACAAATGTCCCAGTCATTTATTTTTCTAATCTTTGGGACATCAATCCAACAGCACGGTTTCTGTTACCTGTCAACAGCAACTCCTTATACTTTGAAACTCCCCACATCTTTGTTTCAGACTCAAAGTGAAAAGCATTTGTTGCGTTTCTGCTCTCTGGCGTGCATAAAAACAAAAAAAAAACTCAATGCCTCATTAGCAGAACTATTCTGGTCTTGTACTTTGTTTTTGCTGAAAGAAGTTTTAGTGAGAACAAAATGAAGCCTTCTCATGAATGATCTTATCATTTATGGTGTTAATGAGGTGAGGCTCAGTGCCTCATTTCCTCCACATGTTTGGACCTGGAAGTATTTCTGTTCTTTACTTCATGGTTTCTGAGGATTCTGCTTCAGCAGGTCTAAGTTTTGTTGAAATGTGAGGAAGAGATTCTGTCGGGCCGGCAGAAAGACCTGACTGAAAGATTAGGACGTTATCCTTGATAGTCGTTGTAGAAAATGATTATTTATATCAACCAGGAAGAGAGAAGTCTATATTACATAGCTCTGCAGTAAAACAAGATTTTATTAATGATTAAAAAAAATCACAGAATGATTACAAAGGCGACTTAATCACCTTATATGAGCATTTTGCACAATTAGCATGAGTGGGATGGTTGTTTTTTTTTAAATAAAATACATGGTTTTTGTTAAACCTACTGTGAGAAATGTTTACATTTTTAAGTGAAAGAACAATTTAGATTTTGCTTTGAGGCTTGAAACATGTTCTTCAATGGGAGATAAATTTTTTAGAAGAAAATATGTCAAAGGTTGCATGCCCTCTTCTGCAGCTTTAAAAAAAACCTAGGTAAAATTACTACAGCTAACATTTTCTAATTACCTTTACCTTTGAAATCTTTGCTCAATTTTTTTAGCATTTTTTGTCCAATGTCATAAAGACCCAAAGTGGATGATCTAAAGAGCCCCATACTGTGTTGGAGCTGCTGGTTGCAGACCCCTGGTATAAGCTGAATCATCAGCTCTGGCCTCCAAACAAAGAGTTACACAGACAAAGCAAAGGTTTTAGTTAGCAGCAGTTGTGTTCAAGAGACGCCTTTTATCTCAACACATCCAGCATCGGTTTTCTATTAGGCTTTGATCATTCACATTTATCTTGACATAATTTTTCCATTCCTACAAGAGGAACATTAAACAAGATAAAAGGAGTTTTAACAAGTACAACATCAATGAGTGGTTGTTTTGTCCCAGAAAGTATGACTGAATGCTGAAGAAATAAAACTCCTAAACCAGGTGAGATCTCAGAAGTACTGAAAGTTCATGTCTGTGCATTATGTACCCATGCAATCTTCTCTTAGAAGCTCTTTAAAATGGGAAATACAGGAGAACATGGAATTAAACTAAGAGAGTCTTTCATAAAATCATAAATAAGAAAATTGCTTCTTAAAAAAATGTTCAGCAAACAGAAATGCTTCCAAATCTAATGTTACTAATCTACCAGATTAAAGGGATTAATTCAGTAGATAACCATAAAGAAAAGTTTAATTTATATGACACCTAAACCAGTGATATATTAACGCCCGCAGCCATGCTAATGACGCTGACGTCTTGCTGCTTTATCAGGACCCGTCCTCTCTGCTGCTTTTAATATGCAGGTTCTGTTCATATTCCCCTTGAAATTTGCACTTCACTCACCTCTGTTGCTTTGTTAACTGTGGAGCTGTTAACTCTGGCTTCTCAGTGTCACTTCCTCTCTCTTCAAATCCCCACTATACACACTTTACGCACCTTTGTCTCCACACTGCATACAAAAGCTGTGCTCAAGTAGGTAAGACTCGCGGATTTTAGCTGCCTTCAACCTACAAACTTTGAGAAAAAGAAGAAAATATGGGTTTTAAGGGTTTGTCCTAATTGGCTCATCTAACGGGCCAGTTGGTGCTAATGTGAAGAAAATAATTCATCAGGAGAAGTTATTTATAGGATTTATTTAGGACGATCTAGAGGTTGTCCAAAATGAAATGACCAAAGATGGATGAGGAATTGCCCAGAAAGAATTAGCGTTACTTTTAAACATTTCATCTACCTGTGGCTGAATTTACCTTTTTCAATCTCCCTTCTGTTTTGGAGACTCAAAGCCAAACAGTCTTCTTCTGAAATCTCTCTTACTTGTCGAACCCAAGGCTTTCTAATTTAGCCTTATTTTTGTGAAGCTGCTTCTCACTGGCAGCGGGAAACTTTTCACAAAATAAACTGGATGTTTCTCTGCTTCTGGCTGTGGAATTGAAACGGTCACACACAATTCTGCTGGCGTTCGGTCTGTGCCGACTTTTCATTTCCAGCAGAAGAGCCACATCACAAATTCGCCACTGCTCTGTATTTGTTTTGAATCTAAAATTATTATTCTGCCTTGAGTCCTAATAAGCCACCTGTGGTCAGTCTCTGTGCAAACAAATCCTCTGCAAATCATCAGTTTCTGCTGCTGTTCTAAATACAAACTCTTTCAATTATGCTCCTTTTTGTTTTAACTCTTTCTATGTAATTATTTTTATGTTGTGTGTCTTGCCTGACTCAGACACTAAAACAAGATGCTTATGTGGAGGTTGCTGACTTTCTTGGAACCGATGCTCCCATTTTGTTAAATTAAACTGGGACACTGAGGTTTTCTCTGAAAATCCTCATCTCTTCTTCCAGCGTTATTATCCTGGAGACACTCTCCTACAAATTTCCAAGCCCACTATCTGCTCTGCCAAGCCCTGAGCCCCACTTGACCCAGTAGTTTCCAGTTCCTGCACAGATAAAGACCCTTTAACCTCGGCCCTCCTTAAGCTCTTTTTCTCCTCTGTATCCTGAAAACCAAAATATTCCTCTGGGCAGAGGTTCTAACGGAGTGACTCCTTCTGCCGCTGTCCTCATTAGCCACTCTGTTCCTGACTAAACTTTCAGCCTTTAAAAACGCACGACGCTAAGCTGCTTTGGCATACACAGTTATGTCTTTTTTTGAACATTGTTTTATCTGTTTTAAGATCTGCCAGCTTTACAAATCTATTTCTCTGAATTGTTGAACATGTCACCAGAATAAGTCATCATCTCCACTAGTGGATGTCTGCCTAATTTCCTGTGACATTTCTTTGTGCTGCTGTTATGTCTAAAATTAGTCCACGTCTTTATTTCTGTGGGCCTCAGGAGCTTCTTCATGTTCACGTTAACGGTAGCAGGAAAGTTAAGACAAATGCTCAACAACTGAGTCATTGATAATAACATAAATCACCATGTTAATCAAATAGTAAAAAACCTGTAAAACATGAACTCAGCATGCTGAAAGATATGTTTTTTTCTCCAGTGAGTGAAAAGCTTTAGTTATTTAACTTTAATTGAAATACTCCATGTTTCTGCTTCACTTGTTCCATGATTTATTTTTGATGACGTTGGATTTGGAAGCTATCACATTTTGAATTCCAGGGTTTTTGCTAACTTACTTTCTGTTACTTTGTTTTTTTCATTCATTTCTCTACTGCTGCCAGTAAAATAAAATATCTTTGTTCCTCTGGTAATATTCCCACCATTTAAGACTTTTATGGTGATATATAAGTATTTTCCGTACATCGGTTTTGAAATCAAGGAAATACTGGTTTAATTCTTGTACTGGTGAGTCTTGATTCTCCCATTTTTGTGGATTGATGTTTCTTTACAGTTAGTCACTCTGATGCTGCTTAGCATTCAAAAGCGATGTCATTTGACGCTTCTCTCCCAAAGGCTGTTTAATTGCTTATACTTGAAGGAAAATCTTACTCCATCACAATTTTATTTAATTATGTATTTTAAAAATGCAAGAAAAGAAAATTACTGCTACTCATCCTATAGATATAAAGGCTCTTTGCAAACTGGATCGCTTCCATTTCTATTGTTGGTGTTGATGACCAAATTACATCCAAATAATGCTGTTTCTTCTTACTTTGTAATTTGTCAGTCTGAACTCATAGTAGCTGGACTAAAATGTAGATACTCTTTTTTTTGTCAAATTGGTAGCTAAACAAATTTCCTCTTGCATTTTAATAAGTTCAAAATGCTTGTGTAATCAGTTTTCATTTTTCACTATCATAAGCACTTCTTTAATCAACTTGTCTTTAATGTTTTGTCAGCTGTGCAAATGAATTTACATATTTTTACTAAATCTTCAGTTTATAAGACTATGTGTATAGATTTGCAAATGGACATTATTCTTTTAGAGATAGCAGTACAACCCTGTTTGGGTTCAAGGATTTTTCACTCGTTAGATTTCTGACTGAGAAGTTAAAAAGCATTAATACCTTTAGAAACACAATTTAAAAACTTTGTATCCCTGTATAAGTAGAAGCATTGACTAACTTTAATCAAGTTATAGAAGTTAATGCTTACAAACTATAAATTTAGCGTGAGAATCACTTTGTGAAAGTGTTGGCCTGACAAATAAAACCTACTTGAGTGAATAAATGATTCAATTTTGTTAACACAGTAAAGTAAACACATCTGCTTTGTCCATTCTTCTCACTAACCCCTTTTTTTTTTTAATAATTATTGATAAAGATTCTTGGACTTCCTCAACTCTCAGCTTTTATTTTGTCAAAATGTTCATCAAAACAACTCTGATCTTATTTTATGACCAAGCCGGCCATAAAATGAGCTGAAAAGAGAGAAACATCTGCCTTCAAATGTCAAGGTAACAGTTCTTTTCATGCTCTTTGGTTAGGACTGGGAAACAGCAGAGGGTACTTTTTGAGAAGCAGTCCAAAGTGATTAAAAGTATACAGACTACAATAAACTTATACAGCCAGCTGTGGCTAAGATGTGGGGAGAAGCTTCTGCTAACATCTTACTAGAAAGCATAAAAAATGCTTTGTTCTAAGGTAATTCCTCTGCTTTTTAAAATAGATGCATTATTACCACTCTGAAACCCAAGTCTCTCTCCTCCTCCTTACTTTTCCAACTCTTAACTTTTGCAAACACTTCCAGCTGTGAACACTATGTCTTCCTCCTACTGTCATTTTTCTCTTCCGCTCTGCCACCGCTCTGCTTATCTGGCTGCTCCGTTGGCATTATGTATGGGCACACTCATTCAGCTTGTGCATCTCTGGTCCACTGGCCTAGGTGACAACTCTGGGCTTGCGGCCTAGACTGGCTCAGTGGAGTCTGGTTTCCATTATAGAGCCAATCGGGACCTGCCAGGCCTTACTCATGATTCACATCGTTTGCTTTCCCCTCATTCCCCCAGCATTACTTTAGTGAGTCATCTTTTTCATCTCGCTGCCAGCCGTGAAGCTTAGCCAGATGGGCAGATTTTCCAATAAACAAGTTGCCATTTTGATCTTGCAATATGATTTTGTGGAGTCGTCCTTGGCGCAGGCAAAGAGCACCTGGTCCAAGAAAAAGGAAGCCTGCTCTGTGGCATAAAATGTGTTTATTTTTTCACAGATTTGTTTTGATGTATTATTCCGTTTATACTGTTGGAGGTTAGAGCCACATGTTCGGGGAGGCTGCTCCAGTCAGTGAAAAAGAAAGTTAAATTCCTGATGTTAGCTTTGCTTTAATGGAGATTTGTCTTTAGTTTAAGCTGAGAGTCTAAACTTTTATTTTTGCTGTAGCTTTGCATTGGCAGAGCGCTCCTTGCTTACAAGCTAAAGCATTAAAGCCCTTTGACTGACATCTCCTAGACATTTTTTAACATATGTTTCTGATATGACTGGAAACCTGAAAATAGATTGCTGTAATCTTTTGTTGGTTGTTCAGAAACCACAATACTTCAGAACTGTTCAAGGTTATTTTACCATTGAAAGAGATTTTCTTCTCTGTCTGTAGTTAGGAAATGTGTTTTATTAGTTGTTATTTCAGTGAATATGCCAATATTTGGTGGTGGCAAAGTTATATACAGTCAGCACTTTCACCTCACAGCAAGAAGCTAAAATCCTGTCGAGAGAAGTTTGTGTGTTCGGACAGACGGACGGATGGATGTACAGATGACTGCATGGATGGATAGATAGACAGACAAATGGACAATTAGCATGACAGAAATTGGCAAAATTTTAAGAATATTTTGAAAACTACCTTTTATTTGGTTTTAAATTCAAACTAACATTTTTCTTTTGCAGAAATCAATAACTACGCAAGATCCCCAGTAGTCATGTTTGAGACACTGACACAGTATGACAAATTTTGTATTTTATTCCTTTCATACAAAAAGAGTATTTTACCAAGTACTATCAGCAGAAGTCCGCTGCTAATGCTAACACATTCTCAACTTGTTTCTCATGAAACTGCTGTTGTGTATTATACAAGTTATTTGTCATAAATCCAGACCGGGAGGTTAGATTGCAGTGATAAAAATCCGTCACTGTTTACACTCATTTATTTGCGAACCTTTAGTTTTCACAGCTGGCCAACCAAGGAATCCACTCATGTTTTATTGATAAACATATATTGCTGTCTAATTCAGCAAAAATAAACCCCCAACTCAACTCGCTGCTCTGCTCCGTTGTGCTTGTTAAGCTATGATTAGTCATTCACTGCCATGGACGAGGGTTTTGGTAAAGGTCAGCTAATGGTAATTTTTATATTTATTAAATTCTTTAGGGGAAACTTGTGCCTTTATCTTCCACCAACACAATTACCACCAGACTCTCAGTGGACGTTTTCTCTGTTCTGGTTCCACACAAACAGCTCCCGTCCTGAGCTGCAGTGCTGGCCGAAGACGACGTCTCCAGGCTCAGGCTGGCACCACCACGACACAACAGCCCTGTCAACTCCTTGTGCTCATTCTTCACTTGTTCTGTCTGTTTTTCTCCCACTCGTTAGCCTCTGTCCTCACAATCCTCATCTTGCCTTGTCTTGCCCTCTCCATCCACATGTGTGACATCATCTCTGTTTTTCTCTGTTGGCCATCTCTCGTTGTTTTTTTCAGCTGTAGTGGACATTGTGGCTACTCTGCTTTCCTTTGCTCTTTGACAATTTTATTTTTTTTTGTGTCTGTTATAATTTGGGATTCTGTGCTTAATGACAGAAGTCATTGACTATTTGTGCCACTCTCGAAAATTATGGCAGTAATTTCATCCCCTCTGCCATTTTTTACAATTGTTTTTAATGAATAAAAAATGTATATTAAATCTATCACTTTGAATTACAACCCAGCAATAAAGTGATTCATCACATCACAACACTGATTCATGGTTTCCACTTACACTGGTTCAAAGGTTTTCCTCTTATCACTATAGGATGAGCTGTAACAGAAACAAGTACTTGATCACTGTCGAGGACCGACTGTAGTTTTTACACAGACACTGCCACTGCTGATATTTATTCCAGAAATAAACATCCAGTTTGCTAAACACTTAGAAACCCAACAAAGGCGTATGACTTTAACTAGAGATGAAAAATTGAACCGATTTGGTCAACTAAAATAAATATTAAAATAAATAAACATGTGACACTGCTGTTCTGCTAACATGTTTTAAGTGCAGATTGTTGTTTTCTGCTTTACCTTTCAGGTAACTATGCAACATTTAGACTAATGTTGCATTAGTCGCCTCATTCTTAACGGGATGAGGTGTTAAGAAAAAGACATTTCATCTACAAGGTGAAAAACTGGATTTTAGAATGAAGTGGCTATAAAGAGTGACACAGAGAGAGGTTCCACACATCTGAATATATAAATGACAAAAAAAAAAACATGTTCTGTAAAATAATAAGTATTTAGTTGTTTTTTTTTGACCCAACACAGTTATAGAAATTTGATAGTGTAGAGCTGCTGCTCTACTTGCTCCAAGACATTGTAAACAAACTGCATCTGGATTCCTGTAGCAGGAAAAACAGTAGTTTACCCTGGATTGGTAGCTGTATATTATCACAATACATAAGTTATGTTTATTTATTGTTTCTCTCAATAATCAGAAATCATGAAAATTCAAATCTATTGTGTCAATTATTGCCACTTCATCAAAACCTATTTAATTCAATTAAATAGTTACAAATCTCTAATTAGTTTGATGGGGTTTTTTTTCATTCTGTCCAGTTTTTTAAAATTTTTATTGTATTCTGCCAATAGTTTAAACTTAAAATTAGAAGAGGCACAAAAGCTGCAAAAATGTGGATGTTTAAAATTGTTTTAAAAAGAGACATGGCGTTTGTTCTTTAAGTCTCCCACAACAGACACCAGGAGAAAGTAGGAAGGCTGAAACAAGCACAGAAAGGTTATTCTATTTTATCTGTTGAAGATTTCAAACTCTGTCATTGAAGTTGCTTTTTTTTGAAAATGTCAGCATCCACTTTGGAATCGCAGAGTTAAGGTAAGCTATGTCGTCATTGGTTATTCTTGCCTTCAGTGCTGGAATGTTTTTTTGTTGCTGTTTTGATTGCTGTGATAGGCGAAGCATGCAGTCGCCTTGCCCTCTCATGAACTAGGTACGGTGGTATAACTGATGTGTCTGCGGGTCTAAAGCAGCTTTGTGTGAGTTACATAAACAGCTTCAGCTCAGAGGGAGTTTCGTCATACCGCTACACCTGGCAGGTTCTCATATTACCATCCTTCGATATTCGTGTCTTATTTTTTCTGTTTTAAGTGTCTGTCATCGCTTCTCACTCACCGTGTTTCCTCTTTCTTGCCCACTTGCTGCACCTGTCCCTCTCTGCCTTCGTGTTAGCCTGCTTCCTCTCTGTAGTGTTTGCATCCTGTCAAGCTCCTCTCCACTGTGAGTCACAAACGCCAACTGCTTCAAATTCTTTTGGAGTTTTAAGTGTTATTCTCTTCCCATAGCTTTTCTTTAGAACTTGTAATTAGAGTACAATCTGACAAAATAAACAACAACTCGAGGTTGTTAAGTTATTTGGCTGACTGCTAAGCTTGTGATGAGTTTCATTCCTGTTCCTGAAGGAGTATCAAGATTCAAGCCCGATTAAAACATCAACCTTTCCTGTGATGCTGATGCTTTTTCTTTTTTTTTCTTTTCATTGATCATCTGTGAAATCATATTTTTATGTTTATTAACTAAATTTTCAGTTGAAGTCAATTTTGAATCAAAGGAAGCAGCTTCCAATGAAAAGTAGTGTTTTATTAGCAATAAATGAAGTAAAATGAGGTAGGCAGGTTAGTATTCATTATTCATTATATGCAGTTTTAGTAAATTACAATATTGTTCATACTCCGACTGAATTTTATCTGTAATTTTGCACAATTAATATCCTCCGGGAAGGGTCGCGTCACACAGTGCACCAACATTAAAGACCAGAACATTCTCCACTAGAGTAAGGACATTTGTTCTTTTACTAGACAGGACATTTAATGCTTCACAAGAACTTAGCCGCAGAACTCTTGGGAACTTGCACTGCAGCATTTCCATAAAATAACTGTCAGATAGCATGCAAGAATAATAGATTTTGTCCTGATGATGCGTGAAGAATCAGCAACAAGAACTCTCAAACCACGACTGAAAGACGAGAGTGACATCATTTTATTTTTGCATCTCTCTGAAAGATGACAAATGTCTCAGGTCTTGTGGAATATTTCTAGGCACTTGAACTAATCTTTAAAAAACTTACTGAGTTATGTTTGCTGAGTTTCATATGAGAATGAGTCAGCCAGAAAAGAATGACTGAACAGGTCAAACATTTACATAAAATTCACTCAAAAACTAAGTCATCCAAGCAGAGAAATCAAAACTAAAATGTATTAAATACTGATAGTGATCACTTTTTTTTGCATTGGAAATGTTTCATTAAATTTCTGCCATTCAGCCAGAACCAAATGGTTAAAATGATGCTGCTCTACTACTGTACTTTAAGTGCCACTTCTCTGCTAGTATAAGATCTTTCTGAAGTTCACTCTGAATTGTTCTTGACGTTTAGAGAGCATTTATGATTTTTCTTTGACACTTCTGTAAGTCATTTCAGTTTGAAATCTTGCGAGGAGCTGGTCATGAACAGGTTATTGTTCTTTTTTCTTCTAGATTATGGCCCTAAATGTGCTCAGAGGAGCATTTAGAAGCTAAGTAATCCACCTGTATTGCAGCATCCCAATGATTCCCCAGGAGTGAGACACATGTTTCATAGGTCATCAATGTGGGCTAAATTAGCTGTAATGAATTTGTATTGATTGGGGAAATAATTCACTGTTGTGCATGAGTTCAATTCTCATTCCTTGTCATTCCCCTTTATTACACATCTGTTCATTTAGTTTTTTTTTTTTTTTAATTTCTTTGTGTTTGTGCATCACTTAGGCTGTCAGCAACATCTGGTCTGGTATTTTAAGTTCCGACAAGAATATAATTTATTTACTGTGAAAAGTGTTGATGTGCTTGAAGCTCATTTTTCCTCCTGCTTGTTCCTTTCAAAATTATATTCACATACTAAGGAAAGATGTTGTGAAGAAATAAATGCCGCATGTCTCACTTGCTTTCCATGTCCTCTTATATTAGCTATGAAAACCGACCACAACATGCAACAGAGGCATGGCGCACACACCACACACAACTGTCTGCAGCACAACTGTCAGATACATTTTATCAGAAAAACATTTATTCAGTCAGCAGAACACATGAAGGAGTCTATGTTCACAAACGTAATGTGTATTAATGCAATATTTCATATTGAGTGACATCATGCAAGTCTCGTCTCATATCAGATTTCTGACATACCTGATTATAAATTTAGTTATTACAAGGCAATTTCTTTTTTTCCTTTTGATGGCTTGTCGGCAAAAAAACAAAACAAAAATTTATTGTTAATCCCTGGTCTCGTTTGGATGCTAATTATCACTATAATAGGTTTTTAATTCAAAATATTGAGAAAAGTTTTGCCTGTAAATTTAATTTAAACCCATAACTCTAACGGCCGCTTTTAAGCCACATGCTTACATCTTAAAACTCTTTTAATTAGAAATATTTTTCTGCAGAGTTCTAAAAAATGTTTTTACTGAAGGAAAGTTGTTTGTCTGTGCTGTGAAATGTGTTTCAGAGAAAGTTCATTTAAGTGTGCTGCATTACCAGTTGAAATCTACAGTATGCATGATTACCCTTTTCATGCCTTGCAGGCCTTTCCTCTCAGAGCATTTATTAATTTTGCTGCACTTTCTGCTGTGACGAAGAAATAAAATAAGAAAGCAGGAAAATCAGAGGCTGGTTTGTGTTTTGCAGCCTTATAACCTGTGATTCCTCTCCGCTCAGGTCATGTATAGTTATTATTTGTGCTTGTTAATGTATGCATCTCATCTTGCATATCAAACCACTCTGCATATAAAGCAGGAAGCAGATTTGCTAAACACCAAACGTCTCCCTTTTAGGTGCATTTCCTCAGACTTAATCCACTCAAGCCAGAATTTTCACCAGAATTTTCTCAAATTCTCATCTAATCAATTATACTTTAAAGCACTCAAACCGGTTTTTCTGTGCTGCAGGAGTGCAACGAAGGGATGGAGTTAGAGAGTGGGAAGAAATGAGAGGAGGAAGATAAAACGAGGGAAAGTAGGCCAGAGAGATGCCCGACTGGCACATCCTCCTGGGTAGTTTGTAGCCGGGCTCATGTTGAACCTGATCTGCTGCCTGGTTCACTGAACACGATGTGTTACAAACCAATTCAGCACAGGCACTCTGACGTTATGGCTGAAAGTTCAAGTTTTCTGGCAAATTATTTCTTATTAACCATATAAGAAGTCTGATTTGATCATAAAAATAATTTGTTTCATTTTTAGTTATCGTGAAACAGAAGCAAAACTGAGTTATTCTGCCTTCTGTTAACAGTCTGGGATAATTAAAACCAATAAAGCCAGAACAAATCCGTATGTGCTTTTCATAATAATTATTTCATAAAAAATGTAAATTATTCATAATCTACAGGGCCATTTTTCAGAGAATAAAGCAACAAACACACACCCGACCTTGTTCAGAGGTTCACCAAAGAGAATGAGGAATTCACAAAACAGAAAAAATTGAATAAAGTTATGAAGAGTTTTGTTTATAGTCTCCGAAATACTTTAAAACATGAACTCCTTCCTAAAGTCAGTTATAAAGCCAAAAAGACCAGAAAGCATTTAAATCTTTAACTTAATCCTCTCTTACAATTTTTCGGCTGAAGGCAGATAACCTGACCTCTGAGTTGAGGTAACATATGCAAGGTTTTTGCTGTAAACAAACTCAGGAATCTATTTATTACTTTCTGTCAGTTCAGATTTGCCTTTTGCTGAGCAAATGGTGCAGCTCTGCAACAATTACTTGAGGAAAGCAAAGATACAAGCAAAAGTTAAGCGAGGTTGATTCCAGGACATACGCACTAATCAGAGTAATTTCTTCTGATAGGTTTTTATTTATTCATGTCAGCCTCCTTTTTCTTTTAGATGCATTTGTTAATCTGAAGGTACCTTGCAGTGAAAATATTTTTGTGTAAAATCATTTTGACTGTGACAGTCTTCCTTAATAATGTAATAAACATGTTTTTTATTATTGTGAGAAATGGATTAGTCACAGAAAGAAATATGAACGTAGGGATGTTGTATTGTGCAAAGGTCCAAAGCTGGACATGTACCCTTTACCAACTGCAGAACAAAATCTTGGCCTCCCCTTTTGCTTGAATCTCTGGAAGCAAAATTACAACAAACTTACATTTTTGATAATCACAATATTTATCCACACATCAATTTTTAGACATTTCACCACTTTTTAAAAGGAATCTCTTCAGCATAATTACAGTTTTCACTCTTGGAAATACATTAACAAAGAAAAACATGTTCAACACTAATTCATAACACATTTAAGGAAGATGGACAGATTTTAATTCCTGGACAGAAATGATACAAGTTTAACAGTTAAATGACACTTAAGTTAAATAGTTAAACTAGTTTTTGAATGTACTAACTCAACAAAATTAGTTGGATTTAACTATTTTATTTAAATACTGAATTTTTTTACCATAGCTATTTAATTTTTCTGTCTTGTGCTGACTAAACCATTAGACCTTATGTGTACATTTATATGTGCAAGGCATCTACAAAACGAACAGTTCATAGTCCTACCCAACAAACTCAATAACTGTTTACATACATGCTGGTATTTGCGCATCATTACTCATTCTGACAATAACATGTCTGCTGACAGACCTCCGCTGTTAGGTTGAAAAATTAGTAACGCAACCCATAAACACATCAGCATCTTTTGGGCATTACACATGGCGAATGAGAAAAGCTAACATGTGATGACTCAACATGTTGAGTAATATTTTAATCAAAATGTTTAGAGAGGACTTGGTATTAATTTAGAGCAAATCATTTTCCTACAAAGTAACTGCTAAATGGTTAATGTGCAACAAATCCTCTTTAGAAAGTGCAGTATTGGTAATGGGATTCAATTTATTGTTGCTCTTCGTTTCTATTTGGATATTTTCACAAACTGCACTGCTTCTGGTGAAGATTTCTTACTAAATATAATAATCTGCATGTATTTCAGAATTAAAATAGGGGAGATCCTGTAAGGTTGCAATTAGATAAAGCACAGGTGAGTAGAATAAGATTTAAAAAACTGGAACAAGACAAGAAGTATTTATCGTTTTTATGCTGATATAGACTTTGTCTTAGTGAAAAAGGAGACCTTTACTGAAACTAACAGATCTTTCACGTGTGTAAAATAGGACTGGATCACCAGTGTAGGATGGAGCTGAGCTGTTTTTAGATTTAAATACAGTAAGACGGATGTTAAAATCAATTCTTCCACTTGCTGGAGGCCAGAGAAGAAAAAGGTAAGTATAAGTGATGTGCTTAAGCCTGTTGGTGCTGCTATTCTGGCAATTGGGTTCTGAATAAACTGACATTTAGATATATCTGCAGATATGTAAAAATATGTATAAGAAAATCAGTTGATCTCCTGAAATTAACAATCAGTTATTCTTTTTCAGAATAAACTCCCACCAATCATGAGAGGTATAGCATACTCAGTCCTTTGCATATCCCACACTGAGAAACCCAAAGCAAACTAACACCCTCACTCACTTGTAAGAATTGCTTTTATGGATGTTTTTTCAGATTCTGGTTTCTGCAAAGCTTTTGTCTATACCAGCACCCTTTTAAGGTGACTCCTATTTCCCCTTAAGAACTGTGATATAAAAAAAATATAAGAACAACATTCAAAATGTTGTTTCTAGTCTTCCTGCTGTGGGCAACCATTATGTTCTCACATTAAAAGCAGAAGCAAAGTGAAACCTGTGTAAGATAGAAGAGTGCTGTAACAGATAAAAGACTACAGTTTTAAACTTATAGTTTTCCATAATCTGGATGTATTATAGGTCGAGTGTGTTTATCCTGGAAAACCTCTTCTTGAACTCTCACATTTCCAAATGCTGCTAACGCCTCCAAATGCAGCATGATCCGCGACGAACACAGGTTAAAATCTCTAAAGTGGAGATCGTGGAGGGCCGGTGTCCTGCAACATTTATTTGTGTTCTGGTTCAACACATCTGAATCAAACTGATTAATTACCACCTGAGTCCTGCTTCTCAGGTGTGTTGAAGCAGAGACACCTCTAAAAGATGCAGGAGACCAGCCCTCGATGTCTGGAGTTAAAAACCTCATGAACCTTTTTTTTTATTTCCCCCTACATATAGGAGGAAATAAACTGCTTCCTCTGCACCTTTACCCTGTTTGTCCAAAAGTGTTTCCTCTTTCTGTATGAACTTCTGTCATTAATGGTGACCTTTATGCCCCTCAAAATTGGTATTTTAATGTATCATAACAGGACATGGAGAACTGGAGTAAGAAGAAAATTCTTTGTTGTGCATAACGGTGCTCACAAAGTACAGATGTGCTGTAAGAAGTGGACTTACCTTCCATTGCCAGCAGAGTGGTTTGAAGGCTTTTAAGAGAACACGTCACCATGAGAAACGGAAAGTTTAAAAGCCTCTGTTTGCGAGGCATTAAAAATATGTTATTTCAGGCTTCCATTATTATGTGCTTACTTATATATGTCTGAAGAAAAGTACATGCTGTAGATTTCTTAAAAATGCATTACTTTGAGGTTGAACGTCTTTATACTTTTACTAAAGCATTAAAGTTACTGGCTAGATGTTGCATTGAAATATAAAACTTACTTTTAAGTACAGTTGAAACCAGATTTTTACATTCACTGTGTAAAAAAAATAGTGAACCCCTTCTTTCTTACTTTCTAACTTTAAATCAGACTAAAGTTTTCCCAAGTTTGGTCATTTGGGATTGTGAAAAGTATTTTCTTTGAGTAATGCCAAAATATTGAGAAAGTCATAACAATATTTTTTTTGTTATGTTCTCTTATATTCTGACATGTACATACATTTACAAAGTATTTAAGCTACTTTTCGACTGTATGAGTTGGATCAAACATTTTGAATATCTTTCCGTAACGAAGACACTCAATTTAAACTATGTCCAGAAATGTTGTTTGAGGCTGAATTTAATGTTTTGTGATGGACACTCGTTGTCTTTTAACCTATTAATATCTTTGCTTAGTCTTTGTTCATTTCAAACACCCATTTGGGCTCTTTGACTTCAAGCCTGATTATTGGTTGATATTTGCACATAGTCACCTTCCTGCGGAGTTTTTTAGATTTAGGAATTTTGAGCACTTTGTGGAAAGAGACCGCCAATAAGTCTTGTTAATTTTAGTGATATAAGAAATTTATATGGTGGAAGATATTAATGCCCAAGGTTGGGTGAAGTCACAAATCCTTAGTGTTAAAAATGACCTCCAAGTCTGGAGTGATTTCATCAGGCTGAGTCTAAAATCAATAATTGTGACTTCGGTCTAAGTCAGATGACTTGAGTTCACACCTGAGATTCAGGAGCAGCAACACCCAGGCTGGCAAACAAAAGCAGGCAAGTCCTTTAGATTAGATAGTAAGAATTTAGGAATGTGTAGGAAGGGCCTGAGCAAAACTCTGGTTTAATGAAAATAAACAACCCATCTGACTCAAGAAGGCTTCATTTTTTTAACCCCTTTGTGTTGGTTCTGATGCTCAAAGACACAAGATCTTAAATTCACTCCCTCTTATATTTTTGCTACCTTTTTAAAGTAGAGATAGAATTTAGGTAGTAAACTTATTTTTCTTAGATCTCTGGAGATCAATAAAATCTTCATAAATGTAAGAACATAATTAGGTTCAGATAATATTTTAAACATCCTTTGTGTCTAGTCTGTAATTGTAGAGTAAAATCAGTGTTGCAGTGTCATGAAAAGCTTTTATCCCTGTAAAGATTAATTTTGTTTTGTCACACTGAAATGTTTCAGATCATCAAACCCATTTTTTAATTGGAAAAGATAATTTTAGTTAAAGAAAAACAAAAATCTGATTTCAAATAATGATTACATTCATAAAGGAAAAACAATGATCTTAATAAAATGTAATGTTCTTATCAGACCTAAGAATGGGTTGGGTCACCGTTTGTGGTGACGAATGTCAGAAAGTGTTTATAGCAGTGAGTGTTTTAAATGTCTGTGGAGGCATTTTGACCTACTCTTCTTTGCTGAATTGTTTTAATTCTGCTGTTTGGAAGGTTTTCAAATGTGAATGGCCTGTTTAAGGCCACACCTCTGCATCTGCAGAGGTTTGGTTTGGCTTTCCGCGTTTTCTCCATTTCTGGTCAACGGCTCTTATTGTGGTTTGTATGATATCCGAAGACTTAGAAATGGATTTGTAATAGTAGTCAAAGACTTTTTTGTCATCTGTTCTTCAATTTTTTTTCCTTTATGTTGACAGACATCTACAGGTGTAGCTTCTGAAATTGACCACAAGAGTGTAGTTAATTAGTTTATTCATGTCTTAAGAAGTGAGATGATTACTTCAGCTTGCTGTTCCTTAGTAAATAAAACCATAATTTTTGCATTTACACAGGTTATAAATCTATGATATAAAATCAGTTTGATCTGAAATATTTAAATGTGACAAAAATTAGAAATTCATTATCATACAGCTACTGTGTTTGTGTGTTTTGTATGCTTATTTAGGTGACTCGAGAGTACATATATTTGGTCAGAGTCAATTAATTATTAACACTCATTGATTTTTTTACATGTTAATTGAGTTGATAAATATTTGTTAATCTGACGTCAATCATAATAATGAGAATTTTTAAGAAATATTTTAGTTTTTTTGGCATTTGGTGAAGGCTGATTTTGAGATGATTAATGGATCTACTTTATATTCGTAATAAGTAATTTAACACTATAAATTCATTTAGATTTCATTGTGTGAATTAAATGGTGTAAAAGCTTGCACACACGCAGTTCTGACTTGCCTAATTCAAAAGCTGCAACATATCTTGAAACTCAACCAAAAGAAGACAAAGAACAGCATTTCACTGGTGGGACATTTTTAATCCTTATGACTGCTGGTTTCCCGCTGGCCGCTCCACATGCATGTAAACCTACAGCACAAGGGCGGACTCCTCTAAGCACGCTGCCCCCATCACGTCCACATTATTACACAGCAGCTAATCCTGTTTTCCAAATTCCAGCACCTTGGACTCCATGGAGAAAATCCTATTGCTGCTGCACATTTCTCTATGCGATTCGGCATACAGGAATCCACTGCCCTCGAGACTTCCTTTGTCTCCTTCCAGCCGAAGTCACCCACTTAAATCCCTGCGCCGCATTCATAATCAGAAATGTCTCAAGTTTATAATTGAATGCATTGTTGTGCAGAGTATCTCAAGCAGGCACAAAAACCTACAGGCAAATGGGACACCCTCCATTTTTCTCTGTCTGTTGTTCTGCTCTAACTAAGTTAGTGGTTTATTTATTGCTGCGTTTGTTTATTGATAGAGTTAAAGCCCCATTGCGACAAAGAAAGAGAGAAAGATGGATTCACTCATGCGCGCATGCCTCCCTGCAGTGCACAAGTAAAAGGATTGTCCATCTGTCCAAATATGCAACGTCTGACAGACACCTGCAGCAGGATGATACTTTCTTCATCGTGTGCAGAGCAGTAACCACCAGAAAGGATTAAGTTGTGCCCATGTTTTTTTTTGAGCTGAGAGATTTGCGATGAATATCCACTGCTATCAGGTTAACTGAATACCTGTAAGTGCTTTAGTGGCATCATGGGATTTCAGTGCGGTTGTATGTTTTTGGATGTCTGCTGGCACTGATGGTGTGTGAGAAGGGACAGTGTGTGTTGAGGGTTTCATTCTGCATCTGTTAGTGAAGATATGGCAGTGGGGCTATTAGAGTAAAGAGGTGTGTGTTGGTCACACACCTCTTTATATCCTGTGACTGGCAAAAAAAACAACTCCTGCACACCAACCCATCTTGCCATGTTTCATCCACAAACTTCAAGCTGTTTTTATGTGTTAGACTAACACAAAGTACTTATATTCATTCTAAAAGATGCTGTGGTATTTAAAATCACAGGCTCTAGTTGTTATATAAGTTCTACTTTACTGCAGAGAGATGAATATGAGTGGATATTGTTGGGCAAATGCTGAGTTAGTCGAAAAAAGGTTTGCATGTCTCTAGGTGAAATAAATACTTCATCCTCCATGAAAGCATGACTAAGCACAGCACTGAGATGTGTTTTAGCTGTACCAGGTTGTTACACATCTCAGGATGAATTTCTAAATCACTCCACTTGCAAAAGCTCTTTGCTAATCCCTGTGTTTTCTTGGCTGCTGCTCAGCAGTTCAAAGCTTCAGCTCCCCCTTCAGCAGGGGTGTCCAAAGTGCAATTCAGGGGCAGTTAGATACTTATGGAATAATTTTGTGTCTGTTCTTTGTGGTGGAGAGGCTGGATTTGAAGAAATGAGAACTGGTGTGCTTTACACTCATATTAGGAATAGACCAGGAGTGTCTGTAGTTAATAAAATGACTGATTTGTGCACAACAGCCAGAATTCAAGTTGTATTTTAGAGGCTCAAGATGTTTTATTTTATATACATATAGAGCTTTTTCAATTGATCTAAAGCTCAGTGATGCCATTTTCATTTTGTAGCTTAAAGAGTAAAATCTTCATTCATGTGTCTTGTGCATATATGTGTAACAAAGTCTGGTTATAATGTTGCAAAACATGAAAAGATTTAAGGAGTATGAATGTTTTTCCAAATCACTGTGAGACCGAGGCACAATGCTGCTGCACAATAAAGTGGGAAAACACTTGGTTTAGTGCAAAATGTTTTATTTGCCCTACAGGGGAGAAAGTAATACCTTCATGCCCAAAATGGTTGATAGTTTGATATCATTGCTCCCTTTAAGAAGTCTAGAAGTAGTCATACTCATCCCCTGTCAGAGTTGCTTTGACAGTAAACCAAAAATACAAGCATCAATTTGCTGCTACCTTCAGTTACATGTAATTACTGCTGAATATTTTCATATGATAGAAACAAATTGTACCAGTGTCAACATCAGTTTCTAGTAAGTGCTGATCACTCAGGCTAGAAAGACTAGCTGCAGTCTTAATTTGATTTAGAGGCAATTGTAAGTCCAATTAGTGGGATTTTATCTCTTCCACATTTCCTGGATTCCAGGGAAACTCGATAATTAGTCATCAGAAGCTCTTTTAGCAGGACCTTTAAAACTAAATTTTACATAAAACTTGTGAGGTGATCTTAAGAGAAGAGAGCATAAGATAGGACCCAGGATGAGGGCAAACCTTTATCCAACCCTGGGAAGGGTTGTGTGAGTAAAAGCATTTCCACTCTACCCTTAATAAACTAACATCTGAAATATTAATCAGTTGGGTGTTTGGCTTCACTGGTGGTAAACTGATGAAGATAAATTACAGCTTGAAATAAATTGTATTAGGCAGATTTAGTATCTCTATCACTGCAACACTTGCTGTTGTCAGCTATAATCGAGTCATCTTTTGACTTGTGTTTTGGTGGCAATAGATTTATTGCATGTGAAAGGATCATCCTGTAGTTTACGGCGCCGCGGCTGTATTTGTGTCTTTATCGAATTTGAGGTGTTATACCCCATTCATCAGCGCTACCGTACTTCTGTCCTCTTTGCATACTTGTCACAACATTTAGATGATTATAAACTATGTGAGAAATGGTGAAAGCTGCTCAGTACTTTGTTGTTAATGAGCTCTACTCTCAGCGGTAAACAGAACCGAGCCTCTTTCTGCGTGCGTGTGTGTGTGTGTGTGTAATTGAATATTTCAGACAGAGCTGTTTGTTCTCTCAGACTCGGCAGATGTGTGGTGTGTAAGTAATACGGTGATGAGAAACATTTCGCAACATGCATGATTACCACCCATTCACCCGGTGTGAACTGCTGTAATCGTGCGATTCATTGAATCGTGAGCAGCAGCCGTGTGTGAATCTGAGAGACAAACAGATGCTCAGTACATAAACACTAAAAGTTATCATCAGATGAAAAATGGTATAGAGATGGCTTTTATTTAGAAGCTGTGTCAGATAAGAGTAATGGTATTTGAGGTAGATGGACTGGAAACACTTATAGAAACCATTGAAATTCGCATCTCTACTCAGAATCAGCTGATGCTGGTTCCCATCATAAGGGAACGCTGTAAGAGAAGTCTACCGAGGAACAAAAAGACTTCCTGAACTCTAATCTTTGGCTGCTGACCCTGAACCATGTTGCTCCTTCGTGGTCTTGAGCCAAAGGGTTAAGTGAAAGCTTCAAAATAGTTTCTTCCACTTCCTTCCTCTGCTTTACTACAGCAGACAGCTGCAGGAATTTACACCCTGTATAACATAAAAATCCATAAAAATCTTCTTTTCATGTTAGACTCAAAACTAAACCAGTAGATTATTTGTTTACTTGGTAAAACATAAATATACAGAGCTGTGCAAAAGTTTTGAGTCATATGTTATTTTTTTTAATTATTAATTGTGAGTCTTTCTTGGAGTGCCAGGACTCTCCTGGCTTTCTATCTTTCTACACTCCATGGTCTGTTGTTCCTGGAAGTCATGTTTTTCCCAATTTTATCTGCGTACTTTAAGCAGGAACAATATCTTCTCACTTAGATAATAAAATAACATAATAATCCCTTTGTTTTTTTTTAGCAAAATGTTTCTTATAATAGAAATTGGGGCTTTGATGACAAATATGATTTTTTTAAACTATTTTTCCTTTGACTATAAAACATAAAAGAGGAAAAAGGTTCCATACATTGTTTAATATATGTTCTGAAAATTTTGAATCTAACAGAAAATAAAGAAATCACAAGATTATCCACTCATCATCTAAGGTCTCTTATTCTTTTGCTTTTATTTAATTTTTTTCAACTTATTTCGAAAATGGGTGGGTTTTTTTTAACTTGCTGCTAGCACAGCTGGATTTCCCCACTTTGGGACAATTAAGGATTTTTCTGTTCAATTCAGTTTTAGGTCTGAACATACCCCCTCATGTCCCTGTAAACAAGCCATTTTCTTATTGTTAGTGGTTGAGTTGAGTCACTGTGTTCAACTCTGAGAAACAGTTAAAACCAGATGTTTACATGAATTGCATAACAGGACAGACTGACATTTTTCTTACTGTCTTATAGATTTAATCAGACAAAACTTTTCCAGTTTGGGGTCAGATCAGACTACCAGAATCATTTCTGTTTACTAAACCTCACAAAAATGAGATAGAGTGTCATGTCTGGTTTCAAGTTAGATCCAAATGGAGAACGAAGATGGGAGAGAAAGTGACGTAAAGGTTGCAAACACTGAGAATCAATGAGCTCATATGCTGAAGCAGAGATGGAAATGACGAAGCAACCAGATGAGTAAAACAGAAGCAATGAGAAACAGCTGAGAGAGAAAGCGAGCAGGAAAACTAAGAGAAATAGAGCAATAAACACAGAGTTTTAAAGGAAATGTAAAATGACACATCAAACATCAAAAGGCAGATTGCAGCTTGGAAATGGAAAGACTTTTTATTCTTGGAGACATGTCTTTTGTTCTGAGGAATTTAAAATGTAAGTGACCAAAGCAGAAAAGGAAAACACTCTAAGCCTAAGAACATTTCAAATTTGAAGTACTGCAGTGGCAGCATCATGTTGTGTGGGTGTTTTACTGCAAGAGGGATTTGTGCATTTCCCAGAACGGATGGAATCATCCATCTTGTGGAGATGGATGATGCCATTTGAAGACAATCTTTAAAAAATCCTGCTTGAGCAAAGAACATCATGAGAATATATTGAAACAACATCTAAGCCAGGATGCCAACCCTCACACTGAAGTTGCTCTTCCAAATGGACAATAACGCCAAACAAAGTTACAAAATGGTCTAAAGGCCAATGTCAATGTTTTGGAGTGGCTGTCATAAAGCCCTGATCTCAGAAAAAAATGTTTGGCTAGAGCTAAAAAGCAAGCAGGCCTACAAACCCGACTCAGGAGCATCACTTGTGACAAACTAGTGTGAGAAGCTTGTGGCAGGATACCTAAACTGTTTGACACAGCCTTTGAAGTTTAAATGCAGTAAAGCTAAGAGAAAATGTCTGACTACGAAGAAAATAATGGAAAATCCTGTCTCTCATTATCCTAGCATTTAACAAATTCAAATAATCATGGTAATCCTAACTGAACTAAAAGGAATATTTTTTCTGACTTAATTAGAACAAATGTGTTTTCCTTATCCAGTGTATGTGAATATCTGGCTCCTAGCATCGGATTTAGTATTAGGTGAAGTGAAAGGTCAGTCAATATTCACATCTGTATAAGTATGTGTCCATTACCAGATCTGAAAAACTACAGCAAAAGTATTCTGGAAATCTACGTTTTCATTTTAGTTCTGATTTTGTTCAGAATGTTTTCAAAAATATCAAGAAGCCTGTGTGTGTGTCAAAAGAGCGATTCAGGGTTGTGTAACTGGCACAGCTGAACAACATTTGCAAGACCAAATTACCCATAAACAGCCAGAATAGCTGCAGGACTGGCCTAATGAAACAACAGAATGCAACAACAGAGAAGGAAAAACTATTTTACATTTTTGAAACGAGTCCCATCTGAGGGAGACAAACATTTAGAAAGCTACTAAAAGTCCAAATTGCTCTAATCTTTACTGTCTTTCGCATCAATCTGTAACAGCCTGACTTTAAAAACTCTGAAGACAACAAAGTCCTGCAGACCTCCAGGGTTCTGTGATTCTGGATACTTTGGGTGTGATGTCTCTCTTGTGTCCTTCCTGTCACTCTTCTCTTACCTAAACCAGTGATGATTCAAGACTGTTTTTCTTGTGACATGAAGTTTTTTCCCTGGATGTAAATTTCTTCTTTTTTTTTTACTGCAAAAAGCATCAAAACTGTAAAGTCAAACAGAAGTTGTCGTCCCATGTTTTATTCATTGCAACTTTGCAATTGTTTTCCCTTCCATTCCTGTTGTTTTCTGACAGCATTACATGTAGCATTTCATGCCAGTCACTCCTTTGTCCTGCACCATCTGCTGGTTCAGGGTGAGTGGAGTTTGATCAGAACGTCCAGCTGGAGCAACAGCTTCTTCCGGGGCTTGAGAGCTGCCTGTGGGCCACCCAGACCAGACAGGGTCTCCAGACGGCTATCCAAGGCTGTCACAGAGCCTAAAACACACTCACAGATTATCACTTAGAGCAGGAGTGCCCAGGTTCAGTCCTCAACATCTACTGTCCTGCAGATTTTAGATCCTGTGTTTGAACTGACCAGAGAATCTTTAAAAAACAAATCCAGCTTGAGGTTTAAACTTTTCTGTGAGGTGACTATCCAGTGTTATGAAATCTGTTCAATAAGATAAAACATCTGATTTGAAATCTCCCCATTTTGTTTCATCCCCCTTTAAATACTAACTTTATGACATAAAGAGCCCTATAAAATCTGCTTGATTTGTCTCTATTTTTCTAAGATGCAACCACAGCTGTGTAAATCTAGGATCTCCAACCCTTTTTCTCGAGATCTACTGGACCATGGTTGCATCTAAAAGCTGCAGGACAGCTGATCTGGAAATCTACGGTCGAAGAAATAGTCCCTGATGTTATGAAACAAAACATCATGGAACAAAATAAAAGAAAATTTCACATGGATATGATTATGGGTTATTTAAAAAAAACATGGCAAAAACAGTTGCTGATATTAGTTTTATGTGTTAAGTTAGCATTTGTTTCACGGTGAGCATCATTGGGCAAATGTAAAAAAAAATCAGATTGGTTATTTGCATAAAAACTTCAACAAATTTCTAGGCACCCATGTTAAGCTTGTCTGTAAAGAATTACTGATAACTGTGGAAAATCCAGCATTTAATTTAAATAAAATCATGCTATAAGATAATTGGTTTAAAAAACACTTGCAGCACAATTGCTATTTGTATTTTTGAATGTTGTAATCTTTCTGCTTCTATTCATGTCTCAACCTCTCTGTATTTATTATTCACCGTCAGCCTGCTAGTTTCCTCCCTTTCACAGATGTTTTCTATCACCTGATTCTCCGCTGGCTTTATTCTCCCTCAGCTGTTCCCATTTGCCTCTGATTAGTCCTTCTGGTTTAAAAGTATAAAACGTTCTCTTTCTTCCTTACTGGTTCCACTCATTTTTGTTCTTGGATTTATGCCCTCTGCCATGTCTGTTTCTTGCCTGAATTCAACCACTAGTTACCTTGTGATTTTCCGATGTAAGTTTTCTTTTCTGTTTGTTATTAAATAATCTGCTCTTCACTAAGAGCCTCTGGGTTTATCGGCACTTGGCTCCCAACTTAACCATGTCATGGCACAAATAACTCTAAGGAAGAAGCAGGGATTGGGCAATCATCTCTGAAATTGTCAGTTATTCATGTAGCTACAAATATATGCAAACACTCCCAATATTATTTTGTTAAATGTCCTCAGAGGGAGTTGAAGAGAAATGGCACAACTTCTGTATTCAACTCTAAGCTTCTGGGATACTGTGGTGGATGTTTGATTTGATCACTTTTTTAAAAAATATTTTATTCAAACTTAATGGTTTCCTGGTACACATGTGACTTCCAAGAATAAGTCAAGTATTTTCAAAATTGTATTGATGGGAGTTATTCTGGGAGTCATTCCAGAAGCTTAATGTTAGCCTGAAGATCACCGGATCTCATCTTAACAGCAGAAAGGCACAAACAACTTTAATAATTTTTAGAAACAGGAATTTATTAACACCCCATTTGTGTCAAGCTTTCTACCACCTGACCCAAATTATCAAATGGAAAGAAATTAGTCAGGATGTTCAAAACTAAAACCAGAAACCAAAAACTAGAAGCTGTTGGAACACCAGCTACTTTCTCCACAGTGAAGCCAGTTTTTTTTTTTATCAGATTTGACTGAGAATAAACTCATTCTAGTTTAACTGGATATGAAAACTTTATCTTCAGACAAGAGAAAGTTGCACTCTTTAGCCACAGTGACACGAAGCATATATTGAAAAGTCAATATGAGTCTTTCTAACCTAATTAAACTGAACCAAGTGTCAAGTCTGGTGGTGCTAACATCATGTTAAGACTTGGATTATATTCCAGTTGTAGCTAGTGGCCATTTTCCTTTAATTTAATTGCAAAAGATGGTCTCTTTGACATTTTCTCCTGCCTTTATTTAGAGAACTTCCTGAGATTTTAAAGATCAACCATTTAAAGGGAAGCAGATGTAAAAGGCTTCCTTCTCAGTAAAATGCTGGAGTAATTTTATGATTGTTCTGGGCAATAAAACGTGCTCAGTTTCTGTGAAACACAATAATAAATCCTGTAAAGATTAATTTAATACAAAAACTACCTACAGTACGAGAGTCATGTTTGATTTATAGACTTGCCATATGTAAATTCACGATGTGTGATGAGATGTGCTGCCTGTAATGTACATCAGTGTGAAGAATTACAGGTAAGCCTTATCTAATGTGAATGCATGTTCAGGTCTGCTGTGTTTCTCTATAAATTAGCTTTTCCCTCACCATGAATCTATTTTCTCCAGGTGTGTGTGTGTCTGCCTCCTCCTGACTATCTCACCTGGCCAGGAAGACGTTCAACATCTGGAGAGGGACCCAGGTACACCGTGATAAAAACCTCTGAAGACACCGTGAACACAAGGTGTGTTTCTGTTGCTTGTGTTTTTCTGTGTGCGCAATGGTTTTTTGTGAGTTCATCTCGATGGTGAGTTTTTTTTTTTTTTAGAAATATTCATAGATACAGACACACTAAAACAGACTAGAGGCTAAATAATGAATAGATAAATAAATAAAGGCACATTGCTTCTATATGAATGGTTTTCTGGTAGCCCAACCCGGTCACCTCCGGTGCTGTCAGCACATTAAATGGATGTGAGCCAGCAGGCAGGTAAATGGACGGACTAGATGAAAGGCGGGGGGGAGATGAAGAGGTGAAATGTAAGGAAGGAGAGTAGAAGGTGAGCAGGAGGCAGCCAAGAAAAGCTGCAGAAATTGGGAGGGATGAAGGGAGAGTAGGTGACCCCTGGGGAGCCTCATCTCCCACATCAATTATGGAAGAAAAGTGTATGTTCGTGTCTTTGTGTGTCCGTGTGGTTGGGGGTGGTTGTGCAAGAGCAAAGAAACACTTTAAGCTGGAAAACACTTTGTCCGATGGACAGGTCATGTCCATCTAGACCTCAAAGCGGAGACACAAATTTAATCCTATAATCCTTCTTCTCTGGCACTTTTTTGTACTAGTCATAGTTACAGCATCCCACTGCATTTACTGGCACCAGTGCAATTTGTGTATGCAATTTATATTTCAGTTTCTATGTTAATCGAAGTGTGAAACAAATTTAAATTGGTAATCCAGAATTATCAATCTGTTTAAGATGATTTGAGCTTTGTGACATGGTGGATTAACCTGCTGGAAGTAGCTGCTGGAAGATGAATTATTGTGGTCACAGTGAGGTTGACATGGTCAGCAGCAATACTCAGGGTTGTAGTTCAATAGTTGCTATATTTTTCAGATCAAGTGCTGCAAAATAAAGATGGTTTTGCTTTTATTAGTGTGTACTGGAGCAAAAGGAGATGTGATGGGATACGGGTGACAGGTGGCGCTGTAAACATGTGGTTAATGACAAATGCATATTTCCATTGCCCTTATGTCAAATAAATCTCTTTTTCATTCTGAATGTCAGTTTGAATTTCATCAAGTCAATCAAATTTAGTTGCTATCAAGTGATTGACTATTTGCGCTGATTTGCATTTGATGTGGTATACCTAATAAAGTGGCCAGTAAGTGCAAACGAGATCGGCGCACACATTGATTAAAAGTCTGTACCTGCAGTTAGATTATGTTTTATGTTGCATTCTAGATGTTTGGAAGAAAATCTGTCACTTTTATTGATATTCATTTGCTTTGAGTTGACCTGTCATTGGAAGTAGGTATGTACAAGCCAAAATAGCCGTCTGTGCACACAATTAATAATTATGCTCTGAATAGCAATGCAAAATAACGGTTTTAAGACAAACATTTGAGCTGTGGGTGAAACCAGACATTTGCGTCCATGTGTGGGCAAATGTCTGGTTAGTGTTTTTGTGCATTTCCATCCATCTGCACCTTTTTCCGAAGAGCTGTCAACAACTCCCACCGCCCTCATGGCTTCCAGGCTGCACGCCCTGAACGGAGGTCAATACAAAATGTCAAGTGTGACGAATGCTCCCCTTCAAAGGATTCACGACCCCTGACCTCCTGTCTAAAGAGGCCGAGTCAGGATGGAACCCAGAATAACATTTAAAGCCCATCCCGAGCCAATGTGAATACCTCTCATTACAGAACAATTGGTTTCTTGGTTCGATAATCTCAAATAGAGATCAGTACACACATTTGAGTAATTCATCAAATCTCCTCCTCTCATGAATATTAAGCAAGAATCAGATGGAGGCTGTCACTCCATTCATATTCATGCAGCAAGATTGAGAAATACCGGCAAAGCTGGTCATTTGAATTTCAATAACATGTCAGGCATTTTAGATTGAATAATTAAAAACCACAATGAAATGGTTCCCTATAAACTCATTTGACAGTTCATCCAGATCCCAGAGAATACATTTCCAGCCAGCTACGGAAACCATTGGTGACCTGCCACAAACCACAGGCTGATCCTTCACCTTTTCACCGCCCACTCTGAAATCATTCATTGGTTTCAGGATGATTAGTTTGAGTGTGTGTGTGCATAAGAGATAGAGAAGCTGATGTTGGTGTATGTGTGATGGGTTCCGTCTGGTATACAGTATGTATTCCCATCTGGAGTGACAGGAAATCAATGTGGAAGTGCAGCTGTTTGTGCTCCAAACCTGGACACAGCTGAAGTGTAATCACCTCGCAGGTGACCTTCAGGGCTCTGGAGAACATACCAACAATCCTCTCACTCACATGCACACGCAGACCCCCATATGGACACAGCAGCTGGGACACATGGTACACACACATCTTCCCAATATAAGTGTACAACTACCAAAAAATACATAAAAATGATTGAAACATTGTCTCTCTGTTGTTGTTATGGTATGCATGATCTGCATTTCAGGATGGATGGAGGGAAAAAAAAAAGCACTACTGTAAAGGAGGAAAACAAAAAAAAAAATCTGATGGGCACATCTAGAGATATTTGGATACAATAACAAAAAATCCCATCAAAAAATATTCTATTCATCACAAAAGGAATAGTTGCATTAATGAGTTACAACTCATATTAATGAGTTGTAACTCATTATTATGAGTATTGGAATAGTGGGGACAACTGTGTCTCTGTGGGAAGAGTAGTTGTCTTGTGATTGAAGGTTGTAGGTTCAATTCAAGCTTCCTCCTGCCGCATGTCCATGTGCCATTGGGCAAGGCACTTAACCCCAAATTGCCTATGAATGGTGTATGAATGTGAGAGTGAATGGATGAATGTGACTCTAGTGTAAAGTGCTTTGAGTGGTCAAAAATGATAGGAAAAAGCGCTATATAAGTTCAGTCCATTTACCATTTAATTCAAAGTTCTTTAGTTATTGGAGATGGGTCCGTCTGCTGATGGTGTTTAAATAAAACAGGTGATGGTGAACATCTGTTAACATACTTTTTAACAGATTTTTGATTGTTTTTTGTTCTGGACTTTTCCCAACAGATTCATGTGCTTTGAGCTAATTGGTTTTCCTTTAGCTTTTCTGTGTATGTTTAGTGTTATTGTGCTAAGGTGAACCTCAACCCCAGTCTCAAGTCTCTTGCAACCCCTAGCAAGTTTTTCTCCAGAATTGCTCTCTGTTTGCTCCATTCATCATCCCATCAACTGACTCTCATTACTAAACAGAAAAACGTCCCCACAGCATGACAACACCATCATGCTGTGGGGACATGATGGTCATCCTCACCACCACTGAGGATGGTGTGTTTAGGGAAATGGGCAATAGTTTTTTTTTTTTTTTTATGCATCCTTTGAACATGTTTTCTGCATCTCTGAACTTCACCTGGCACCTCTTACGGTTCTTTTTCAACAAGGACTTCTTTCCTGTCACACTTTCACAAAGGCCAGATCTGTAGAATGCCTGGCTAGCATTCAACAATAGATCTTCTGACCTGAGGTGTGGATTTCTGCAGCTCATCCAGAGTCGCCAGGGGCCTCTTTGCTGCTTCTCTGATTATTTCCCTTCTTGCTTTACTGACAGTTTAGGTGTGTGGACATATCTTGGTGTTTGCAGCTGTGCTAACCTGTCTTTAAACGTCTCAGCACCCATATTCCTGATCTGATTGGTATGTCCCTCTGTCTACTCAAAATCTCTGAGACACATAACATGACATAAAATGGTCTTAAAATACACCGACAGTTGTGATTTGTTATGTGACAAAAATGCTTGAAAAGTTGCATGAATACCTTTGTAAAGATATTTTGGCTGAAAGTCAACTGAACATGTCCTCGCCATGTCTTTAATTCTGCCTTTTCCTTAAATTTTGTGATAAAAATCTCTAGGTCAACTACAGAAACGTACTGTATATGTCAACACAACTCTGAACTGCTGTGGTGACATTAAAGGACAGCACTGGTTGCCTAACCTAGAGGAATTTGACAAATTGCATCATTGAATAAATAAGTAAAGCCGCAGTCTAAACGGTCTTTCTCTATGGTTTTACTTTTGATAATCACCCGAGGCACCTTGTCATTTTTTCTCAGCATAGGAGGCAAATAAACTCGAGAAAACTCCATCCAGTTTCGTGCAAATGGCAAATACTGCGTGCGCACGATAACTTCAGTTTCCATGAGAAGATCTGAATAAAGGCTGAACAAAGAGTGGCAAAAGTCTTAACAAATTGATGATTCTATCAGTGTTACATGGAATGAGACGGGCTTTTGGCAGCAGAGTACAAAAGGTAAAGCAGCTCCTGGAAAAGCAAGGTTAGCTTATCAGAGCTGAAAAATTTAACAGCTGATGAAACTTGGATGTTCTCTACAAGTAGTCAGTGGAGACACTTTACAGTAAAAGATGTAAGATTTTGTGTTTAGATTTAGTCCCTTACAGAAGCATTCACATCCTTTTAACTGTTTAACATCATGTCCCATTACAGTAACAATCAGTGATTTTCTATGATATGTGATAGATGGACATACAGTAAGAAAGTAGCTTTGAAGCAAAAGGAAATTATAAACATTGTATTCACAGGGGTAAAGGAGCACAACCACCCTGAAATCCACAAATATTTAAATACATTATAAGTCAGCGGTGTCTCATTCTGCATATTCACATATGTTGAGCAAAGGCAACATCTAACCAGCAAACTTTGCACACCAATAGTTTGAATCTAAACATATTCATGAAAGGCCCAGTCAAAGTCCAGACCTAAATCCAGTTGAGCAACTATGCCATGACACAAGAAATATAATGCCTGTCATCCGGCGTGATTGAGCTTGTCCTTATTTGCATAAAAGAATGGGGAAAAGTTTGTTTCGAGTTTAAAAACTCGAAACAAACGTATCCCAAAATATCCAGATGCCAGCATGACTTATTTGCCGCTTAAGACGAATACACACCACATTTTTCATATTTGTATTTGGAAATTTTTATTTTTTATTTTTTTTACATAGAAAGCCTTTGAATCCTTTTCCCTTTTGTTACATAGTGATACAGGCATTTGTGCACTTGAAACATTCCCATGTTTCAAGTTCTTAATGTATTTAAAGGTTTAATGTGTGTCAATACTTTTGCAAGTAATTGCAACTGTAGCAAATCAGCTCATATTACCAATTCACTGCTTTGTTTCACAGCAAACTTTGAACATTGTGCAACCATGGCATCAAAGCCGGTTTGCTTACATCCACATTATGATGCATCTTCATCTTTCATCTTAATGAGACAGTTTTTATGGCCTTACCATTTTGAAATAAGACACGTTTTAGATAATTTCACAGATCACATCTCACCCACTTGTTAGAAATAATAAAATCTCCCCCCTATGATTTAAAATCCAAACACATACAGAGGAAGCCCACATGCTGCCATCTCCCTCAAGAGATGACTGATCTCTGTAGTCCTCAGAGAAGAGTGCTCCGGACCTGCAGCTGGGACCCCACTGATTATAGTCCACAGAGGCAGCAGGGGGCAGTCACGTGTTTGCCAGTGTGTGCATGCGCTTGTCTTTGTGGGGATGTGTGCACTGAGGTCACAGATATGCTGCAGCTCCATCCAATGGCTGCCACTCCAGTGACGTGCTGGTGGCCGAGGTGATGGGCAGGAGGAGGTTTGGGCATTGGGGATGATGTTAGGGTGGAAGAACAAAGAGGAAGAAAGAATGGACAGAGATGCTGTTGAAAAATGACGGGAATAGAAAGATGAAATATGCAAACAGATTCTCTCTGGGTTTCAGTACTTTCAGTTTGAGTGTCTTCTGTATGACACATCCATGCTGCTTTTATTTTTACACAATAATGTGTTTTATTTTTTCGTTTTATCATAATAAATGTGTTGATTTGTGGTCTGTGTCGGTGTGTTGTTGCTTGGCCACACCCATGCAGACCAGATGGCCCCTTCTCTACCTTCTCCTTGTCAGACATTATGTGATTATGGCTCCTGGTACTCCACACAGTTAATATCAACCCTGAGTGGTACAGTCGGAAATAAATATAGAGGCTCAGCGTCGTGTGCGCCCCGCCGAGGACCACACAACGTCAGCACGAGCTGGGATAAAGGTGAACCTGAGTACATGAGACTCTGTGCTGTTTTTGTATGCAGAGCAGTATTCAGTACTTCCAGAAAAAGTTATCAACTGCATCTGCATTCACAATATAGGTGTGTACAAACAAGGTGAAGAATAATTAAGCGGAAGAATAATGCAAAAAAAGCCTGTTGTCTTCCGGTAGCAGTCATCAGAGGAAAGAGGGAACATAATCCGCTCAGATCTCTTTGATTTGTAAGGCTTACAGCAGCTGGCAGGTTGTTTATGCAGTGAAGGTCCTTACATAAAGCTTTTTTTCTTTTACATTTTAAGTTTTCTCTTGCAAAGACCACACCCAAAAGTTAAGACAATGTTGAAGAAGAATGGCTTAAGCCAGACACAGTTTAAAGCTATTTCTCCAGATGCAGGTAGAGGTGGTGGGAATGAGGGAGATGGGGATAAAGCAGGTAGTGATGTTGGGATGATGAATCAAATAAGTAGGGATGATCTAGGAATGGAGTAAACAATAAAGGTTGTAGAAATTAGGGATGGATGGAGAGGAAGTTTATTGATCAGGGAGATTGAGAGATGAGGGATCAAAGAGTTCCTAATGGAGATAGTGACGCAGGAATGAGGACATTAGGACATAAGGAACAAAGGGTAAGGAGATAGGAACGATAGATGAGGATAATGCAAGAAGGAATTATTAATAATCATGTCTACAGAAAGGCTGTATCATTTAGCCAGAGTGTGGCCCAACAGAGAACATGTGAAGAGGAAGCGGAAGATTACGGTGATGGCGAGGAGGCATTCCACCTTACAAGATTTGAGTCATCATCAATGATAAATCCTCAAAATAAAAAATGAAAAAAAAAAAAAAAAAAATGCCAAAAGTGATAAGTTTGGAGTTGATCATTGATCAGGCTATTTTCAAATTTTTTTTTTAACACAACATACATTTACAAAATACATTTAACTTTTCTTATTATATTTTCTTGTTTCTTGGTGGAATAAAATAGTTATATGTCTAAATCTGCCAGGGATATGGATAACTTTTTTTTTTAACTGTATATATTAGAAATGGGTGAATGATGGAGCTGAGAGTCTGTCCAAAACAGCAAAACTGTGAATAAACAGACTGCCTGCTCTCAAGGCTAACTCCTTTAAGTTTATTCAAGGACTAAGATACCTTTTATATTTTTCTCCACAAAGAACTGCCCGTCTGGACCCTAGAAACATATCCCAAATGCTACAGCAAATGTACCAGTGCTCTTGGGTTTTTCCAGCCTGTGTAGATGGACAGTTTTTCTCTCGGGTCATGTTTGGTGTTCCTTTTTCCCCGTTTCTTTTATCTTGAAGACAAAGGCAGCAACAGTCCCCCAACCTACTCCACAAAAAGTCTCAGCTGCTGAAGGTGCTTCAATTTGACGGACATTATGGCAGAAAAAAAATCAATTTTGTTCAGACCGAGTGGAACTTCGTACTTGGCACAGCGCGGACAACAAACTGTGCTGACATGGAAAATTGGGGAAAAGTCATATGAAATTGATAGTCTGTACCTTGCGTACTGACTTTGCTACATGCACCAGTAAAACTGATAAATAAAACAATCAATAAAAACACTGACTGTAAAGACTAAGTTAACAGTGAACAATCCATGCTGCTGATAAAATACCTAAAGTCACTTGTTTTCCCAAATTGTTTGCATGGAATTTAGCAAATATGACAAAAATGAATTTGTTTCTGGTTTGGTTTTGCCAAGTCAGCCCTCAGATATGCTGTGTTTGTCCTGAACCTGTCTGTGCCAGGACGGTCGTCTGTGTGTGTGTTTGTGTGAGGTGACCTCGAGCAACCAGCAGAGAGACAGTCATGGATTTGTGCTGATAGATTGTTTACAGCTCTGACAGAGATAGACAGTAAACACACACATCTGTACACACAGAATCAGTCAGTAGACAACTGTAGTGCTTTGATGTTTTAGTCCCGCATTTGAAATCAAGATGTAAGCAATTATTAACATTTATTTTATAGGCAGTGGTTAATAAAATTGATGTTTTGCAGTTTTTCTGCCTCCTAACTTTCATGCATCCCAGAACAGGTTAATGACTGACTGCAGTAACTTGAATCCTCGGTATTTCCTTTCGCATTTTCATCTGTTAGGATTTGAAGCCAACGGCTTACTTTTGCTCAAAGACAGAAGAACTGACGCTAAAGCCGATAATCTGTTTAAAAAGAAAGATGGGAAAATAAACACATTAGGTCCAACAGTGTGACAAGTTCTAAAGGCAAATGTTGGGGTTTAGCAATATACCCCTGACAGATTGACCACGAAAGAGGGAAAAAAAAATGCAGGTGAAGACAGAAAAATCCTTTCAGAGATGAAGAATCGCGAAGGACACAGCTGGTGACATCACTTTCCGTCTTTAGAGTGCAGCTGTGAAAACATCACAAAAACCAGACATCAGGTGAACCAGCAGAGTCCTCTGTTAGATTAAAAGGTTTTTTCAGCATAGAGACAGAAAAAAATGTGGTTAAATGTCCTCCTGGGGTAATGTAGGTGTTCTTTTAACGCTACTAGTCAAATATTTTTTGTGAAGCCATAGAATACCGCCATATAACATGTTATTAACCATAGAACCACATCATGGTCCATTTTCCCATTTGGTTTTTTAGTTAGTTGATAGTTTTTTAAATGAGGATAGATTTAAATCACACCACTTGAAAACGAGCTTTAACATTCAAATGACTGGTGACATCACATAAGGCAAAAAGCAGCTGATGAAAATTACTTTGAATTGTGAACAATAGGAAACATCATAGTGTTTCACTGGAGAGCCTGCAGAGTTTCTTAATCTGATGTTTCCCCAGAAAATAAACACCAGAAAGACTTGAAATGAGCCCAGTTCGACCAGTTAGCCCCAAAACGCCTTGACGTATAGTGTGGCCTCTACCATTAACATCATTCCAGAGGAATACAGTAGTGAAAAAAAACATCCCATACAATAAATGCTGGATTCCGAGCTGCTCCGGTTCTGCTGCAGCAAAGCATGCTAAATCCATGATATTTCCACCTCTGTACTTCATAGTTGGTATGAGATCCTTTTCCTGGAATGGTGGATTTAGTTGAAACTAAACATATCTATTGATTTGTTTCCAAGTGATTTTATTTTAGATTTATTGAGGTATCCTGGTCGTTATCTATGTTATCGCTGCTATACTCTAATCTGGATTTTACTTCTTGCTTAAAGAATGACATCTCTAATGAAAGTTCAACTTCCATAATCTGTTTCAGATAGTGCAGGATTTAATTTCATACTGACATTTGCAAGATCCTGATGTAGGTCCTACAATGACATTTTAGAATATTTTTAAGACTTCATATCTTGTGGTCTGTAGCGTGAATTAACCGTCAGACGTTTTGAGACCATCAAAACGTAGAATGTATTATTTGCATTGTTGCAATCAAAGTCCCAAAATGTCTGTCCATCCTCTGCCCAATCCAAGCAATATGGATCAGATTGGAGTCTGTTACATCTTCAACCGTGATGTAACAAAAACAAAAAATTTAAAAGTTGGTAAAAAAATGGTTTTATTTGATTGAATCTCTGTAATACAACTTTCCTTTCGCTTAAGGTTTTTGTAAGAAGCAGCATGTGGATTATTCGTAACATAAAGGTATGATATTTTTATACACTTGCTTCCGCACCTACGAGAACACATCTTTATACCTAAGTTTGTCCATTTTGTCTTTAAATCGTCTTCCAAAAGAGAGAAAGATGACCTTTCTCTCTTTTCAGTGAAGTTAGGGCGGTCTCGTGGGCACGTTTCATCACAATCTCAATCCGACAACGACTCTCCTTAAACTGTGTCAGAGCAAAAGATGTTACACAAGCATCCTTACGTCCCACATACTGTACAATCTGTATCACTCATGCTTCCTTTCTACTACACAGAGCTGGTGAACTACTTGTCTCTTCCATTAGCTCTAACTCCATTCAGATGTGCTAAAGAGATCACTTCAGCACCAATACCAAGTCAAGAGATTTTGCTCTCTACCGTAATGGCTATTTTTTCCATGCAACTAGATGTAAAAGAAGAAAAGTAAAAGTACATTTTGCCTTGATTTGCCTTTGGCTGCGCTGCAAGAAAACTATTTTACAGATGATTTCTTCTCCTCCCAGTGTAAAGTGTGATCAAATACCAACAGATGATTCAGACAAGCCTTTTATGTTTTACCTCTAATACAGAAAATCAGAAACCTCGACAGAAAAATTTCTTCATGGAGTAAATTTAGACAATTCAGTCTTTTCAGTCCTTTCAAATGTTTTAAATACACTTTTCTTTTTATGAAACCAAAAACTTCTAATTAAAACATAAAAACAGTGTTTCTTTCTTTTGAAGTTCTGACTGACCGTTTTCACTGTCAGGAATAACTCAGCGGTGACGGAGCATTACTGCGATGTTGTGTTGTCAGTTTCGTGTTCTTGTTTCTAAAGCAAAAGCTGCTGAAAGAACGGTGCGATCACACTCACTGTGCAACATGTTTGTTCTGCTTTTTGTGTCAAGCAAGCCCAGACAGTCCGGACCATCCGTAGCAATCAGCACAGCGCTGCATGTTTACAGTTAAAATCCTGGATCAATGACTACCAAGTGAAATGGATGAGTGCATAAGCCCTTAGGGTGAAAATGATGTGTTATCTCTTTCAATTGTGAGTCTGTCATTTGTCATTTTGTGTTGTTTTACTTAATTCCAGTCTACGTATGTAAGTCGCTGGTCCTGAAACTGATTGTTGATTTGACAGCAGGACCCGTTATGCTGTCAAATAACGAACATTGAGTAATTCAGGTGTTCAGAAACAACTTTGCGAATAATTTCTCAACATCACCATTATCTTTAATAGCTGATAAAGTAAATGGCCTTGATTTAAATGAATCTTTTATTTGGATTTCAAACATCCAACGTTACCAGTACGGTCATAGATCAATCTATCCATCCGTCTTACATGAGTTTTTGTACCAAAAAAATCTACTACAGAAATAATTTAATTTCTATCTTTAGTTTGAAAATAAAAAAAGTTACAATTTTACAACATAATTACAGAAAAAAATACTATTTAGAGATGTTAATATGTGTGGAAAATTATAACTTCCAATGTAATAATGATTAAAAAAAGATTTTAAAAATTGCTGATACTTTTAGTGATATTCTGTTATAAAATGTTGATGCAAATATTCAATAAAAGGAAAATATGAAATGAAAAATCTTAAAACCTACAATAATTATTATATTAATGTTTGAAAACATTGAGTGATTCTCATTTGACCAAAATTGAGAACCACTATTTTACAGATGATTTCTTCTCCTCCCAGTGTAAAGTGTGATCAAATACCAACAGATGATTGGTATCTGATACTGTACTTGTATTTGAGCTATATTATGACTTATTGCTACTCAAACATTTACTTGAGTCATATTTCCACATACTGTGCCCACTAAATGAATGAAAAACAAGGTGTTTTATCCAGGATGCATGATAAAGTGAGACTCCTTGTTCACAAGGTTTTTTTTGTCCCAATGTTTTCCATTTGCTGAGCCTTTTTGTGCTATGTGGAAATCAAGTGAACATGCAGTAGACAGTAGACATTGTCACTGGAAGTACTGGAAGTATTTTACCCTGTTCCAACAACACAGCAATGGTTCAACAGATGTAAAAACAACCTCTGTCCAACTCAATGCATAAACCTACATCCTACAGCTGAAGAGAAGAAAGCATAGAAAGTGAACTAGGAGGAAACCAGATGTGAGTGAGAGGACTAAGTGCTCTTCTTTTAGCAAAAGCAGCTGAAACAACAGCTCTGTCAATAACGCTTTATTAAAAGACTGTTTGTTATTGCAGACATATTGTCCCCCTTGCAGAATATAAATAACCAAATTTAAGGTTGGATTAAATTTTTAACTGAGTTTATGCTTCTGCAGTGAGGGATCAATATGCTTAAAGTTTTTTTTACACATCTTTACTAGGAGGTCAATAAATGTTGCATGGACATTAAGGGGAATATTGCATTTGACTTACAATACATCTAAAATTTCAACTTTTCAACTTTTATTTTAACCAACTTAATTTACTAGTGGTAGTATTTTTTTTAGTGGAGATCACATCGGAGCCAAACTCTGTTCACTGACCCCCATTTATACCTCCTCGGTGACGGGGCACTTTGGGAAAGGCGAGAAAGATAAATAATCTTGAATCTTCATTAATCTCTATTGCTGATGACACATTCATTAATTTTCAATGCTCTTGCTCTTCTGAAAGCTTCTTTAGAAGTTTTGTGATGCAACACTGCAGAAGAGAGAAGCATTTGCCAAATAAATATATGCGATGAAAAGATTTGAGCATGAAGAGAAATGACAGAACTAAAATAAACCCTGGTCAAAGCATAAAATGAGCTGATGAAACTCAAATGTTGCAGTGTGGGATTTTCACAGGATGGGAGGAGAAAACAAAATGGCAAACTCTATCCCCTCATTCAGTGTGGATGGATGAAGCCCTGTTAGCAAATTAACAAGAATGTGACAGATTTCACACATGCAGTAGTTTTCTTCGCTCCTGTCCTGGCCTACAGGGGATGGGAAGCAAGTGAGACTTTCAGCAGAATACTCTCCAGACCTCTTACTGTTGATCACGACCACACTTAGGGATGTTAGTTCTCAAGATGAAACTTAATACTTATATACACAAAAAATAGATTTAGGCTGTAGCTAAATTAGCAAATAAACAGGATTGTTGTCTTGAAATCAAACTGTCAGTAAGAGATTTATTTTTTTCTTTCTGTCATAAAATTGTAGCATGTTTCTAATGTATTTCTTTTACAATTTGTTTGCATGTGGAATAATTCAATATTTCCCTTGTTTTCTTTGAGTGACTCTTCAGGTCATTTTGGTATATGAACTGAAGAGTCATATACCAACTCTTGACAGTTTCAGCCAACATCTTCACAAGCTCTTTTGGGTTTGTTTTGGAGTTTAGACATCTCTGATGCACAAAAACCTATCAACATTCTCATTATGTTTGTACCTGTAAGTAAGTGTTTGATCAGATAAAAATGGCACCGTCGATATTTGACATTGAACCTGAGGATGAACAGGAAATCCACAATTGTCTTTCGCATATCTTGCCTGATTTCTGCTCATTTTCCACGATGTCTTACAAGGCAGCAGTCCACAGGTGTGTCACAAATATCTTTGTCCTTTAGTTCCCAAATTACTTTAATTCACTGAATATTTGGTTAAGAAAAGGTGGAAGAGTGTTTCAGCAGTTAGGAAAAACTGTAATGGCCGTGATAATGCTAACATGTCTTAAGGCGTGATTGTGTGCATGTACATATCTGAGTGTCCTGTGTTGAACTGCTGATCTGTCCAGAAAAGCAAGCATTTCTCACTCTGCTGGGGAGAAAATGTGAACAGATGGTTAAAGGAGGCTGGTGTTTGGTTGATCTTAAGCTTAACACTGTATGTACATGAGGCCAATAAATCAATGACAATGATAATTTGTTTATATTTGCACATGTACTTCCCCCTATTTGTTTTCAGAATATTACAAAACAAAGCATACATTGTCCTCAAACAATGTATGCTTGTTTGAGGACTGTGCAGACCAGCCCTACAGGGATAATTATTGGTCCGCCTGCTATATATGTGTGTTTGTCTAAATATAAAAATAGACGTGCATCAGCAATCAATATCTTCCTCTGCATGAGAGGCTTCAGATACATACCTGAAGGGAGGAGAGTGAACCTACAAGCTGGTTTAGTCTCAGATTCATCTAAATGTCACCATGTTTTGTCTTTAAATGACATTCATGCAAAATTAACCAAACAGAAGTGCTGCACCTACGGGGTTGAGAGTCGAGACTCATATCCCATGTTTTTAACTAAAAACAATTTGTGTTCAAAGGTTCTTTAAATGTGAATGTGATGGTGAGTCTGTTGAATGAGGTAAAGATTAGGGTGAAGGTAAGGAGTCCTTTCCAACCTCAAAAACTTGTAGGTCATAAAAATAGATTGAAATGTGAGGCTACGATTCAAAACATAGATTTCTGAGATTATTCAGATTACTTTAATCTTTAAATGTCGTGTTTACCATCGACGTGCATCATAGCAAAACACTTTACATCGAGCAGATACGTCATTCTACCTAGATATGTTTACTTGGTCCTACAGAAAGAAAACCTACATGCAAAGTCATAAATCAAGTGCTACATCCTATTTCATTTTATGTCATTGTCGTGACTCTCTGGATGACATTCCCCAATAGAAACAGATTGTTTGTAAATTCAGACTTTTTCATCCTCTTTAATTTCCAGAAGCATATTCCTGTCACTCTCTCCACCTGTCTTTTTATGTGTCAAGTCCCCATGCTAATACACATAACGCAATTTGTTTCACACAATAAAATAAGCGCATATCTTTTTAAAGTTGCCACAGCTTTGAACTTCTTGAGAATCCAAGCAACATCAGCAGGAACGGACTGAAGCAAAAATAACTGGATGTAGCAGCGTAGCTGTTATTTCCTTCCTTATAGCTGCTGCATTTAGAAACCAGGTCACAGATTGCAGCGGCATGAACTTGACTGGCATCTTCTCTCCTTACTTTTTTTTCCTTTTGGTGGGACTGAAAGTAAGTTTCTCCACACATAAACTGTTTCATAGGATTACCCTTTTCACTTCTGGCAAAACCAACCAGTTAGAATCTTGTGCGGTGTGTAACTGGGTGCATGTGCACTTGTGAGTTTTAGTTTTCTCTCCTTCCGGCGTCCCCTGTTTTTTTTTTTTTTTTTTTTTCTGGGTAATCTCTCTTTTTATGGCCGGTATGCTCCCAGTCTCTGTGAATACGAGACATGTGCACGACATCCAATGCTGCATATGGCCGGTGGATGAGGAGCAGGCTTCTCTCCCAATTCCCTGAGCTTCCTTCCAACATCACCCACAGGCTTTGTTTTCATCCCCATCCACAGCCATCTCCTAAGCCCCCATGGATCCTGTGCTCTGTGTGTGTGTGGGGGGGCGGTGGGGGTGGGTAGGTGGGTGTGTGTGTGCAGGGTCACAAGGATGAGTGCACAGTGCACCCTGAAGACTTTACTGCTCCAAATTTACACCGCCTTGCCCTTATTCCCACTGCCAGTTTCTCCCCTGCATGCTCGTCAGTGTGTGCAGTGCAGGGCTTATAACGGCAGAACAAGGCTTGGCTCTTTTCCCCGCTCACTCTGCCATCAGAACTCCCAGAGGTATGCTCCTCTTACTGCTTCCTCACAGCCCAAGGCTTTTTTTTTTTTTTTTTCTCAAAGCACAGGAGACAGTTCCTTTCACCCTTGTTTCTGTAAATCCTTACTTCGAATCTTCTGCTGGATTTTTGGAGACCTCTAAGAAGTTTGAGCTGTATCTTGAAGTTGTTCTGGTATGCTAGGTATAATAAGGTCATGGGCTGTTACTCCCATGTTAGTGTTCATGATGCTTCCCATGACATCAGAGAGTCTTTGTTTCTCTCTTTCTTTTTTTTTCTTTATGAGCCATCTGCACTCATAAGACCCGTTAGGAAAAGTTTTATTGCATTCCAGGTCAAAGTTTCTAAAATTAATTTAGGCTTGCTTCTAAAGGGATGCTGATCTTTTGTAGATAAAGATGCATAAATTTAAATGCTGAGTCATTTATTACACAGTGATTGGCAGCGCTATTCAGCCTGCTTTATTATACTTGGTGAAGCCGGGAAATATCATAAATTAAGTCAGTGTTGTAATATCTTCCAGTTCCACATGTGCCTTCTTTCGCTGAGGCTGCCAGACTTTGTGACACACAAGCCGCAGCAGCATGGAGGCCTGTTTTATTGTTTACACTTCTGCATGCTTCACAAATAAACCCACTAAATGTCTTATAGGTACATTAAGTGCTCGTGAAGTGTTTGAGATTGTTTAATTTATGGAGGCTCCTTTCTAAATCTCTTCTTTTTGTTTGTTTTTTAAATGACAAAGAAGTAACATCTGTTTTTAAAACTTGTGCACACATCCAGATTAGTTAAATCAGATAAAAATACCATTGGGTATGTGACATAGTAGAACAATGTCTAACAAAGTGATTCTGTACAAATACCTGACTGTAACTTTAATGTCTGATTATATTCATACAAAACAAATACAGTTAATGTTTGACTTGGGTTCAGGTGAAATTCCTTGCCACGTTCAATCTATTCTGTTCTATAAATGTTTTTTTTTTTTTTTTTTTTTACCCATTTATTTAACTAATCCGTTCTTTTAAGCCCAGTCTTCCGTCTTTTCCATCTTTAAACCCCCTATTTGGATCATATCCTTGTTTATGACACATTTCGATAACTCCTCTTCAGCCCTCTCATCCTCTTATTTTCTCTTAACTCATTCCTCTTTTAGGTCCTTTTAATCAGTCTTATTCTTCAAATTCACATTTACAGAACCTCTTTATCCCTCTCATAATCCCTTTCTGTTTTTATCACACTTATCCTCCTCATCCCTCTGTATCATCCAGTCATCCCACTCATTTGCCTCATCAGTTTGTTGAACCCTGGCTTCCATATCTTTCTTCCTTCTGTCCATCATGCTCCTCCTCATCATCCCACTCACTTTCTCTTCTCTCTCTTGACACATTTACAGCTTTCATTTCTATTTATTTGTCCCGCATGTATGCTTCATCCCTTTTTATCACTCCTCTTCAACCCACTCATACCCATTTAAAATCCACATTTATCCCTGTCATCCTATTTATCCCTATTTAGGACCATCTTTATCCCACTCATCCTCCTCATTCCTGAATTTCCAAAGTGAGAAGCAATTAGGTCTTTTCTTTTGCCCTTTCCTTTTCTCTTGTAGGATTATATTTGTCCCTCTGATCCTCCTTCATCCCTCCTTATAATTTCTTTTCATCCCTCACGTCCTTTGTTTCTCTTCGGCCCATCCTTTCATCCCACTCATCCCTGTCATTCTTGGTTAAAACCCTTTCCATCACTGTTTATGAACCATTTAATTTGTTTCCTCTACATATTTCTAGTATTTCCTAACCAGTAATGTCTGCCAATGTATTTCATTGAGACCTTTGAGAGTTTGTGTATTTCTACAGTCTCTGAATTACCTCATAATTACCTCATAAAATATCCCTTGTATATTTTTAGCTGTTGGATAAAAATACACTCATTCTTGCTGTGAGCCCCAAATTTCCATAGTGCCTATTGCATACAATATGAGTTTTCTCATTTGGTATGACCCCCATCAAACATAATGACATGGCGGTGACCATCATGAATCTAACAAGTACTTATGTGATGACGCATTAATGAGAGGCCAACCAACATGGCGAACAGCCATTAAGGGGCCTATTGACTCCCATTAATGGTTCATAGAGGACCATATTAATACCCAGGGGACAAATCATTCACAATCGTGATAATGTCTCTGTGTCTGTGAGAGACAGACGGAGCATAAATGTGCATGGCTGTCTGCCTTCCTGTCTATTTTGACTTCATTTAACTCTCTGCAGGCTTTTTGAAATTTGACAGATAATTATCCCCTCCACTGGCTGATCGGTCTGTCCTATTGTGTCTGTTTCTTTTGTGTCTGAGTCACTGGAGCAACCATATTTTGACAGAAACATGCATGAAAAATCGGCAGTAAGTTAAGAGTCATTAAGAGCAGTGATGGATGCAGACAGTATCAGCGACGGGGATAATGACTGCTGGATGTGACAGCGTGGATTAGCTTGCAGATAAACTTGTTGTGACCACAGATTGTGGGGCACTCAAAATGAGCACTGCCAAGTCCAAAGCCAGCCAGGTGGATTAGAGTTATGAGGGACGGGTGCGGGCGGGGGCTTAATGGCTGAATGAACAACTAGATGGTTGACGTAAAAGGCTGGCTGGGAGGCTGAAAGCCTGGCTGACCAACATTTCTGTTGCTGCTGCTGCTGTCAAGGAAAAGTGCCATTAAGCTTCAGGGCTGGCAGGTCATAATGCCAGATCATGAGCGATGTTTGATTGATTTCTGCTGATTTACACAAGGATTTGCAGCACTTACAGCAATTACAGCTTAAAAAAATGCATAATTACTTGATGCATTGTGTATCAGTGTCTATGTAGCACATGGAGATGTATTTTTTATTCAAGAATGTTGAGTAACAGGAAATATGATGTCATGCTGAATAAAATAGATAAGAAAATGATCAAATGATTAAAAAACCCCACAAGGAAGTGTATATAAATGTAAATATAACTCAAACTTGGTTAGATTGGATGGAAAGTGTCTGCACTTTTTAAATTCTTGCTACAGATTCTCAAATAACCAAAAACCTCCTTTAGACACTCCTGTATGTTAGTTTCATCCTTTACATGCATTCCTGTATGTCTTATTTGAAAACCTTTTGACCTCTTGAGTGGCGACCTTTGGAAGACCCTCTGGCTCTTTCTATAGAAGATACCCTCTCAATGTAGTTGCCAGTAGGTGCAGTTGTGCTCAGTTGTTGAATAGACTTATCTGAATCTTGATCTCTGATTCATTACTTTCCCTGATGGGAGCTACACAATGCAGTATTGTAAAGTCTGACGGGCCTCATTATCTGAACCACGCCGTGGTTATCTGATCGCCACGCTGGCTGATTATAACTTATGACTCCACTCTGCAGTGTCAGAAACAAGTGATGAACAATTTGCTAAGCTTACAGGTTATGACAATACAGTGCCAATGATGTGCTAACATGAGAAACTAGAGACGGTAATCTGAAACGGGAACCAATCTGGCTGCTGTACTGGATGTGTGTTTTTTTTTTTTTTTTTTTTTTTTTTACTTTGTCAATCTAACATAAGTGAAAAATGTAAATGTGCCTCCTGTCATGTTTTATTAGTCCCTAAATCATGAGAAGAGATGAGAATTTATTTTAAATTTTGTGTATAGTTCTCTTTTCAATATTTAAAAAGACTAAATTTTTGAAGTAATTTCTGGATTGTTCTCAGGTATCTTGGTATTTGCACATTATTTCATAACATTACCATTCCACTAAAAAACTGTTTTTGCCCACCAGACAAAAATCAGTCCAATGCTCTTCTGTATTAATCAGTACCTCGGTTCTTAGAAGTTAGTCATGTGCAGTACAGAAGTCCAATTTTTATTTACCTATTTATTTATTTGTTTATGTTTTAAAGACATCTTTCTAATATGCAGACTTTTATGCACTTATTTTATTTTCTTCAAAGTTTTTGTCACATCAGTCTTATGCACCTCACATGGCTCACTAGGTCAATTTCTTTGTACTTGTATTTTACTCTTTTTTTATTTTTATGCACAGTAGTAAAGTTTTTTTGCTTGAATTTTGGAGACAGATCATTTATCAATATTTAAAATCTCACTGGAAAATAATAAAACCAATTGAACATTTTTAAATTATATTATTTTATTATTATATGACATAAATTGTGATATAATTAATTATTTACTAAACAATTGTTGCCATATAACAGTGCAGGTTATACAATAAATGCAGCTGAAGCATTTTCAAATGTTTTATTTTAAAAGTTGATCGGTGCATCAGGAAACATCTGTCCGATAATTTGTCTTTTGCTGTCTGAGACAGAGGAACATTTATCTCAGTCGCTCATGTGAGATGATCTTCAGTATGCAGTCAGTGGAATAATTAAAAAGTTTAAAATGAGAAAAACATTGAGAAGGAAGCTTGAATGTGGAGCCATGTTTATCTTTTCTCCATAAAAGTGACATGGAGGGATGAAGGGTTATAATAATTAACCCGCTGGGCCATTAGCAGTGAAATGTGAAAAGTTTTTTCATGTGGGTTTTCCCATGAAAAGCTATTTTTATGGGTCTAGAAATAATAACTATTTGAGGAATAAAAGAGAATAAACATCATTCGCTGTGTTACGCAGTTGTCATGTCACTGCACGCCGTTCTGACAACACAGAACCACCAGTGGGGACATATTTTTGAAATGTAATTATAGCTTTTGATTGCCTGTGTGGACTAATGGTCCATGAGGCGGTGGTAGGTTGAAGGAGAGTCTATGGAGCAGACCACAACACAAAGGTCCTGTAAGCATAGAACATACAGTGCCAATGTGTAATCATTTGGAAAGTGATTTCAGCATTGTCACCAGCACTGTAAACATCTTAGCTCACTGTCTTGGAGACTAATGGGACTTGTTGGGATTGGTTCATTCACTGACTGGTGAAAAAGTAACTGCATGTCCTCCCATTGTATGTGGTGCTGGGTCTTCCTCCCAAGTCCATCTGAATGATGTAGCATTTCACTGAAAATTTGATTTATTTCAGTAATTCAGCTTATTTTGATTTGCCACACTGTGTGGTGTAATTCAAGTATTTATTTCTGCTGAAGTCTTACACCTCATAAAAAGCTAAATTGATTTTCTCGGTCAAATTTACGGTTACAAAAGATCCATTTAAATAAAAATAATCTTTAATAAAGAACGGTTGTCCTTATGAAACATATTTCTTTTTACTGTACAGCATAGTCTCTCAATACTATGATGGGCCCATTTTGCATAAATTAGTTCATTAATGCATTATAGGATTGAAGGGATCAACCTGAAGCTCTGCTCTTCAGGAAGCCAAGGTCATTTTTCAGATTAAAGGTGCCTTTTAGCTGGTAATAATCATACTTTTCATTAAGCCCACATTTCTGTACTAAAAATGTTTTTTTTTTTATTGATTTGATGTAATATTCTAATCTTAAATGTTTTCATTTGCTTTAAGCTAATAAAAACAAAGCAACTGTGAGTAATTTATCCATGTAGTGTGTTTCACTTTGTGAATTGAGTTACTGAGATGGAATAACTTTTTAATAATATGCAAATTTACTGAATGGGTCTGTAATAACGGCCTTCAGCTTATCTACATTACTGTCTAGGTTTCTTTTATCATCTTAGCACTGTCCCAGGGGTACAGCAGTATCGGTGTCTTTAGCAGTGTGGGCAGGTTCCAAGTCCTGCTGGAGAATTAAATCAGTATCTCCATAAAACTTGTCAGCAGAAGGAAGCATGAAAGGCTCTAAAACCTCCTTGTAGACAGTTGCAGATGACACGGCTTGTCAAATCATCAGTATCTGTGGAAACGTCCCACTGGATCTCAGGTAGCTTGGATTCAGACACTCTATTCTTCCTCAACACTCTGGGATCTACAAAAGGATCAACAAAATAAAGCCCAATCTGTTGATGCGTTTGTGTGTTGTGGCTCTTGAAGCCTTGACTCACCTTGTCAATCTCTCCAAAACTCTTAAATAGGCTTTGGTTCTCAATCTCTTTAAGGCTGTAGGTATATTTGTCACTTGTGTACTTTTTGTCCTGTCACACTTTTTCCTACCAGTAAACTTTCCCTTAATATGCTTGAATATAGCACTCTGAATATCTAGCTTTCTAGCAGTGATCTTTAATAATGGCTCTGCATTGAATAATCTTCCTTAAGATTTGGTATGCCATAAGTTTTTTCTTTTAGTAATTACTGTATATATATTATTTTCTGGGTTTTCATAAGTTTAAATGGAGATAAAAGCTTAAAATATACTGGCGTGTGTGTAATGAAAACATTTTGAATTGAGTTACTGAAATAAATGAACTTTTCAATGATATTCTAATTTCCTAAAATGCATCTGTAGATTCAAAAAGCTTTAATCCACAAACTTGCTTTGGGTCTCAAGTTTAAGGAATGCTTCCTCAGATCTCATGAGATTTTCACAAGGAGAGAAAAGCTGAAGGTCACAAAGCGAAATGTTTTTCTTACGATTATTCTCTAACAAGTTGAGATCCTGTATGAAGCAAGATTTTTATTTTCGTGTTGCACAAAAGGTAAATGTTAGATAGCCTTCAGCAAAGAAACAAGCGAGACAGCAAGGGCAAATCAAGTTTTCATGACAAGAATTTTATTTCCTTTTTTTCATTACATTTTGCATTAAATTAAAGAGTTTTTTTTTCTTTACAACATACAGTAAGCTGTGAATCAGATGTTAAGGAAGTGGAGAGAGAGTAGGGCAAAAAACCTTGTGACGTCACAATATCTTACAAGCTTACAAAGTTCAAAAGTTCGAAAAGTCGACAAGAGTTGATTTGGATCTAACAGCAGTGAATTATAACAAGGGTGAAAGACAAAAAAGGCACACACTAAAGAACCTCACTGTCCACAGCGGCCGTCACAGTCAGTCCTAATCCAGCCTGTCGAAAACTCCTCTGGTCCTGCTGACATTGAAATGCTCGACGCTCAAAATAAACGCCCAGATATTTTCACGTGTCCACACAAGACGGTGGATGTTTAACCTTCTCACCCAGACGGGGGGGGGTGTTCTCTGTCTGTGTGGACGTGATGATTCATGAATCAAAACGTTTACGAACAAGTTGTCAGTTTCATTCCAGGAAAACGTATTTGAAATATAGGCAAAAGGGATGGACTTGTGTGAAGGCCTTGTTATTTTGGACTACTTATACCCATCGAATGGCACCGCTGATGGCATATGAAAGGCTTTAAAATGAATTTATTTTTCTTTGTGGTAACATAACGTCACCCTGTAATTACAGAAACATCCAACCTTTAAATTGAGCACAATTATTTAGTACAATTCACTTTAAGAGTGAATTGTTTGTAACAAAATCACCAGTGGCATAATTATTGGTATCTATTTTTTTATATATATTTTTTACATTTTTAAGTTGATTAATATGATTTTACAAACGTTTCCAGTTTCTGCCATGGCAGCAATCATTTAAAAAGTTTAAAACAACTTGACTAGAGCTAGACTAGAAGAGAATCCATATTTATCTTGCCATCATATCCAGGAGCAGAGTATTGTGGGTGGACGTCTTTGGGGTCACTAAGACAACTTTTAAACATTATCTAGATGTTTGGAAATGCCAGAAAAAAGGCAAAATGTGGAATGTGCTGAAGTCTATTGGGACTTGAACTAGAACTCTGTACTTTAGTCATTTCAGTCTAGGTGAGTTTGACATAAAACAACAAACGAGTGCAAAAAAGCCCTCATGTCCACTGCTAGGATGTGTAATGCTATGGGCTGGTTATATTTTAAAACTAGTTAATGCACTGGTGGAATATTCCTGGATGTTTTAAGCTAGATCATTCTGTGACAATAGAAAGAGGAATGGTCAGAGATTCTGTCTCTGTTTTTGATCCAAACTTCTTAAATTGTGTAGAAGACCTTTGGTAAAAAGTGGTTGTTTAACATTGGTAATTTTATTATTATTTTTTTTTAATTGAACAGATTTTTCCCAAATGTAGAAGTTGAATTTTTCAGGACTTTACAGAGCGATGTCATGCTTTTACAAATACTACATATTTTATTATAAGGTTATATTTCACACAAGTTTTAAAAAAAGGTGCCAAAAAGTTTTCTTAATTGCTTGTTTTGTTGCTGTTTGCAATTTTCTTTGTTTTATCAAAACCAGTCTATCTTTTAAATGAGATCTTGGATCTCAATGAGACACTCTGTATAAATAAACATTACAAATAATAAAATATAAACAAAAATAACTGACTGTATTTCCTGGAAAAACTGTTCAACATGTTTTAATAGAAAAAGGTTGAGCTGACTTCTGCTTTGAAGATATTTTCAACCAAATCCTGTAAGCATATAGACAACACATGAAAACCAGAAACCCATTCTCAGATCCTACATTTCCCTCTTAGTTTAGCTGTGGATAGAGACATTGTTGGCTTTCCTCCACTGAGAAACGGGGAAAAAAAACTGCTGGACATGAAGAAAACTTTGACCTATCTACACATACAACAATAGAAGAGTGCTCCACTGATTTAAGTGTTTTGGTGAGGGGTGATCGAAGGAAACATAAGAGGTCATATAAGTCAAACTCTGAGGCCTTAATAATAAGAGTCAGTGAAGCAAAATAAAAAAGCATCACTAATATTTTTCAAATAGTTTTCTTACAAAAAACGGGGTTGAATAGAGAAACTTCTTCACTATTGTTTTAAAATCCCAGCTTTCTTCACAGGAACCAGCCTGTTTATGCAACTGCCTAAGAAATTAATGCTTATAAATAGCAGTGAGCTTCTGCTACTATTGTATCTCCTACTAATAGCTCGCTATGGTGCTGTTGTTGCAGTATTATTGCAATGCACCGGAAAGCTACCTCGGCCTTCTCAACTCGTAACAAATCTGTTCCGGTCATCACACCAAACAACATAAATGAATAAAAACCAACATCAGGAACGTTTAGCTTGTATAAAAAAAAAAGAAAAAGGAATTGTGGACAATGCCAACACAACATGAACGGCTGCTTGAAGCGCGTTAATGGCACAGTCAGAAATGAACCACAAAGACTGAGTGAGTGTGTGTGCAGAAAGAGTAAAAAAGAAGAAAGTGATCGCTCCTTCCTCTCCTCCGTCTGACCTGTTAACTGTGTTAATGTCTAAGGGAGCAGAATTACAACAATAACACCTACATTCTTTAACTGCATTTTTATCAAACAAGGGAAATATGATGACGTAAGAAAATAAAAACAAAAAGGAATACAACAAGGACACAAAGTTAACAACTATTAAAGAAAAACATTGTCACTACTTTAGGGTGTAAGGCACAAATTTACATGTGGAAAAATAAGCAGACGATAAAAAGTTTTTTTTGTTTGTTTTTTTTTTTTTTCTTATTGTTTCCATTTTCTCTCCGCCTGCTCGTCCACGTGGCGCCGCGCTGGACCGGCGACGCTCTGTCGCAATGTTTAGCTTAGTTTTGAGCACTGATTCCTGCACTGTTGCTGCGCCTCTTCCTTTTATGTGTAACATGCAACAGTGAGTTAATCAGGATGAATGTTTTGGACTCAGACGAAAAAAACCACAGTGCTGATTGGAGGGGAGGGTCGAGGGTTTGCTTGGCGGAGGAGTGAAAGGGGGAGATTTTGATGATCATTTTTTCTCTTTTTTTTCATCTTGATTGGTTGAAAACAATGGAAACTCTGGCCTGAAAAGGTAAAAGTCTTGGTCTGGCACAGTTTAAATAAATATCTCCACCTCATTGTCGTATCTCAAGCTGCAGGTCCCACTGAGCACGCAGTAAGACCTTTTTTAAAAGTCTACAAGAAAAGTTCTACTGGCTCCAGTTTAATGACTTTAAATATTTTTTTTCCTCACTTGATTAATTAATATTAAAAGACCTCTTCTTTGTCTCCTCTCTCTGTCCAAGCCTAGAAAGTCGGTTTGTTCTTTTAAAGCACTTAATAAAAATAAATACAACAGGCTATTAGTATTAACAGTCACGTATTGTTCAGTACAGTAGGAGATTCTTCTGGTCAGGCCTCAGCAGAACCCGCCCAGGTCTTGATTGCTGTAACACTGAGACTCTCTTCACAGTTTCCAACAGGACTCAGTCTGAATTCAGTCTCTCTGAGTGCTTCTGTACATTGATTATTCTCCGTCTCCTGACCCCTGTATATTCACTGTCCATCGGCACAATAATGTATGAAAAGTCAAGTCCAGGTGGCTGAAGACACTACAAACAGGAGAGCCACCGTCTTGAATGCTACAGGGTGCCGATATGTGAAATATCAAGACAGGCTTCACTTCCTCTCTCAGGTGTACATCTTCCTCTTTGTGTTTACAGATAAACTGGGAGCTAATCTGAGCTCAACAACAGACAACATCCATTGGATATTTACATATTTATATAAAAACAAATTATTTAAAAACAAAATCTGTGAATTTCCACCAAAAACAAACAAATGCACTAAAAGGAGATGCAAGTTGTACAGTAGTCCCTGTTTCTTCTGTCTGAAAACACCTTTAGCTTCTGTCTGTTCAGTCTGGTTTAATGGGGTTACGAGCTGACTATGTGCCGGAGTCACTGGACTTTGCTTTTGATGAGAGAGAGACTACGGAGGGTTTCGGGGGAACATCGGGTTTGAGGTGTTTGCTGCCCGTTCGAGGCAACGAGCCATAAGTGATCATCCCAGGCTGCCGGGAAAGCGATATGCCCTGCGTTGTCATTTGTATGGAGTCCACCCTCTGGGGGGCGGGCGGTGGGGTCTCCACACGGAAGCTGTGATGTCTCGACAAATGGGAGGAGTTGGATGAGTTGGTGTTGTGCTTCTTCAGCGCTGAGGATCCAGAAGCAGAAGATGCCGATCCTTTCCGGAGGCCATACACTGACGAGTGGACCTCCAGACGTTTGCCCATCTGTGGGACAGCAGGAGGGACGGTGAGGGATGCCTCTCGCTGGGGAACGCGAGGTGGAAGAATCCCATCTGGATCCATCATGTGGCTCTTTCCTGGCTTGTACTCCAAGGTGGCACCTTGGTCTTCCATGACGCCGTGGGCCATGGTCAGGTCGCTGTGATGGGGCTGCTCCACATACTCGTGCTGGTAGGACTGCTGCAGGTGAGGCGGAAGCTGATGCTGATGCTGCGGCAAAGGCAAAACAACAACGCTGGGGATGTGACCAGGTGAAGCCCTCAGGGGCAGGTCTGTGGAGATGACAGGAGACCCGATAGGCGGCATGTCCTTGGTACAAGCGTTGATGAGGTTCTGATTTCTTTCCCACTCACGGCTTCCACGGCTGGGCTTGCGACGCGGCTGCATCGGCGTGGATTCAGGCGTTGGCAGAGCAGCGAGGTCCAGGTGGTGCTGGTCGGCTTTTATCAGCATCTTGGCATTTGGCGTCAGTCGCCCATTGTGCATCAAAGGGGTGAGAATTGCCTCCGGGCGGCCATCTTTGGCCTGCGTCTCAAACAGACCGGTCAGCTTGGTCACGCTGTTCATCGACCCGCGGCGGGAATGGAGGTGCAGGCTGTCCTTCTCCTTGCGACCTGTCAGATCCAGATCTCGCCGCCGGTGGTCACAGACGCAGTAGACAATGAGACCTGAGAAGATGGCGCCCATCGCAAAAGCCAAGATGACAGCTATGGCCAACAGGGTCACGGGAACCAGCTGGTCACGACCCTTCTGGTAGCTCTCACGGATCACACCTGCAGAGAGACACATTGACAAACAGCAGTCACTCAAAAGGGCAAAAAGGCTGACTTTTTCGAACAAACAAAACCTAGAATTATAGATGATTTATATTTGTTTTCGGAAGACAGAGCAAGATTAAAAGGTCCAATCATTTTATAGAAAATATGCAAATGAAGGAAGATTTATCCTATTATTACAAAAAACACTTTTCATAACGACTGCAAATGGTAGCTTCAGGTGAGGAAATTCAATATTTCCCTAAGACACAATCTCAGACTGAGGATGTTTTTCAAAGGTGATTAGGATTCCCATTTTAAATCCCACATAAAACCTCCTGGTAAAATGAGAATGATTTGAGAGCAGATAAGGGAGCATGAAATACTCAAACCCCTTTTCTTTTCACGGCTGCAAATGTGAGACTTTTCATAAAGCTTGAATCCAATCTCACGAATCCTAGAGAATACATTGAAAAGCCTCTGATTAGGCACCGAATCCAATGAGCTGTATCATTGGGGATTTGAATGATTCTCCAAGACTAAAATCGGAGATGCATGAAAATATATAATTTAATAGAAGCAGCTGTGAAATATTGTAACATTTGGAGAGTAGGATCAACAAGTTTCAGGCTGTAAACTGAAACTTGTTGATCCTCCACCCAGGATCAACAATAAGAGCAATATGACTCTCCACCCAGGGCACAAAAAACTAGGGGCGCCACAAAAATCGGCATATAAAAATGCAAGTTTTCTATTGCTTATTTGATTTCCTACCCAAATATGAATGGGTAACCTTTGTGTTGTGCACCGTTTAAGTATTGTAAGGAAATATGGCTGACAAGTGATACGGAAGTTTGTTTTTGTTTTAACTTCCTGGTTGATGCTAAATTAAAGAGCTATTTCTGCGCTCTTGAGGGGAATCAACCATCTCCATAGGTCAATTCTGAAAGTCTCAACTGAACAGGCCTAAAATACGTTAGTTGAATCAGAATGTTTTAAAAAAAGAGGTAAGAAACCTTGATTATATTTGTGAACACACACAAAAAGAGCATTTTAAATGTCTTCATGTCCTCACAACCACTTCAGATTGAAAACAAGGTGGAAAGTAAAAAGACATTTTTACAGTTACTACATACTCATTATAGCACAGTTTGTGATTTTTAAAGTATTACTCTACGATTTACCTATTTGCACTAATTTTTAACTCTAAAATATTTGTGAAAAAATTGTCTATTTGCATCTTTTCATAGAGCATATCTAAATTATTTGAAACAAAATGCAGTTTGGAAAGTTGAGGTATCTAGATGCAATGCTACTTCACGCACTATTGACTGGCGTTTACAAAGCAGCCAATCCAGAAGCACCATCTACTTTCCTTAGCACTGATTGGCCGAAGCCCAAGAGCAGAGATTAGCTTCTGTGGTAGAGCCAAGACGGTGCCCAATCTGCATATTAATGCATATTGAGGTATAACATTTTTATTACTATTAGTACAAACAGTGGAAACCATGTAAGCACTACTGCCTTCTTATATTCTTTGAGTCTCTTCTGTCCATTTAAACAATTAAAGTTTTTCCTCAGACTCTAAATATGGACATGGTTAGGAGAGAAGCTATTTTCTTGTAGCAATTTTTTTAATTCTGAAGAACAACACACAAGTTTGTCTTTTTTTAAATGCTTGTTTTCTTGTTTTTCACATTTTTAGGAGTGGCTAGGAGAAGTTTTACCCCTGAGTCATGCAATATTTTTACAACCAAGTCAAACTAAAAGACACTCTGCTCAACTGAAAAATGTGTGCATGGAAAAAGCCTCAGTTTTAAGCCTTAGTGACTTCTTTGAATACAATTATTTTTTTAACATCACTTTTTCTGAATAACTATACTCAAATTAAAAGGTTGAACCTTCCAGCATTTATCAGTGGAATTTCTTTCTGAACAGATTTATTTTAAGACATCCTGTATGTGTGTGTGTGTATATATATATATATATATATATATATAACTATATTCATAGTTTTTAACCCTAAAACTATGAGGGATAAACTTGCTTTTCATATTTTCAAAGCTTAATACCAAACTGCTCCTCCAATATGTCCTGACTCTTATAGAGAGTAAAGAGTGTCAAATGACAATACAAAATAAATCAATTTCTGTTTTTCCACATGTAGTATTGTTTAATGAGCTGTCCTTGATTAAATAAATTTGAATTGAACCCTGTTCTGTGTCCACATAGGAAATGAATCATGCATGCGTCCATAATATCTTGTCAGATTTTCCTACCGTAGCACGGATTGATAGCTATGTACTATGGAGAGAATAAGAGCCACTGAAAAAAAAGAATTCTGACTTTAATTTAGGCCTGAATATTGCCTGAGTTGGTACATGTTTACACACCAAATATGAAATGAGTTCTTTATGTCATGCTCCAAAACATTTACTGCCATACTGGTAGTGTTGTTACTGGTAACCACCAAACAGGTTGGTGTCCTTTGCAGCACTAAAAACAGACACGATAAACACTGTCTGGATGTGGACAACACAAAATGCCGGCCATTCCTCCCATTTCATACACAAACTTAATAGGTACAAAAAACAATCTACATGACTTCACTTAGAAGTGATATAATCTAATAATTTTCAGGATTTAGTAAATTAGCCATCAGTTAGGATAGACTACATTATTAGCTTCTGGAATTGGAGGTGTGGAAGCAAACTGCTTCATTTTTGAATAAAAGTATAATTAACATACAGGGTTTCTCAAAGTTAAAATTTATTTGTACTAGAGAGAATAAAGGACATTCTATAAAACAGATTTTCAAGAAAAATATTCCAGCACCTATTAATGGCAACAAGAGAAATTTGCACAGTGTAAACAAAAAGGAAGGTATAATTTAACTAATTTTAATTCCATCTCGTTTTCTTTTAAGTCCTTGCAAAGCACATAGAAAGAAAAAGTGCTCACAAATACGATCATTCCTTCATCCCAAGTCCTCTTCTCCAACATGTGGCTTCATTTCATGTCCATAAAGCGGATGTCCATGATGAGCAGCGTGTGTCTGGGCAGTGGTCTGGGTGCAGGTGACAGCACTTTCATCACCTGCGTCTGAGTGTCAACGTTTGTGACCACAATGAATCCGCAGACGGGGCTCTCCACGATGCTCTTCCTGGCGTCTTCGTCTCCGTCGTCGACGCTGCTCACACTCAGCACGTGATACGTCAGGTCCCTCCCGGGAGTTACCGGCACCAGTTTCAGCTGCGTGTCATCTTGAGACATTCCCAGTGGCAGGCAGGAGTCCGGGATGGACGGCGCCCCGATCTTGTAGATGCGAACATCCGAGAATCGCACTTCAAAAGAGAAAGGGAAGAAGGACAGACCGCGGAAACCATAGAAGTACTCGCGGATCTTTTCATCCCGAGTCTCCCGCCGGCACTCCTTGGAGCGTTCCACCACTCCTCCGGACTTCGGCAGCAGCACAACGCGTACAAAGTGCGGTAGGTCCCGTTTGAGTTCATTGTAGAGCCTCTCATGGTCCAGCACGAGCACCACGTCCACCTGGAAGGTGGAGGCACAGTGGACCAGAGCCTGGTACCCAGAACCCTTCACCCAGCCACAGGTGTTGATGATGCAACCACCAACGCTGGCCTTCCTGTTTACCTCACAGCGTTGAGAGAACACTTCGGCCAGGCACGATGTCAGCTATGAGATTACATAAGAGTCAGACAAATACAGCACAACCAACTTTACATCAGCAAAATGCAGAATCTTCCTTCGTACCTTGTTGTAAAGTTTGATGTTGGTCCCGGGAGTCGTAGAACCAAAGTGATAAACTAAAGGAGCCTGGACAGAGAAGCCTTCCTCCACGTCTGCAGGACGCTCTATGCACAGAGCTGATACTGTCCCTGGAACAGAAACCTGAGACAACATAATACAGTACACAGCTTAGTCCTCTGAACAACAACATAGAATAAGTTTACAACACAAGTTTGACATTGCCATAATCTTAAAATCACTGGAAATTAGGAGAGTAACATAATTCACATCAATTTATGGCTCCTGGGATTAACACAGATTCACCTAGATACAAATCAACAATAGCTGCACAGTAACAGAACTCATGCAACAGTGATATTAGTGTTACAGACTGCGAATGCAATACATCTAATCTTTCTTATAGCCATTACAATGGATCCACCTCTCCCTGCAACCTTTAGCACCTTACAAGTTCAAGACTCATACAATAAAGCTGGTGTTATTTTTATTTCTTTATTATTTTGTTATTTTCCAAGTGCCAAGCAATAATGGAGTGCCTGACAATACCACATTTAGTTGTTTAGGAGGATTTTTCTTTGCCCTTTAAGCCCAAAATTCATATATATTTTGTTGGCTAAGAAGCTAAACCTCATGGAGAGTTTTGGGCTCAACATGATTGAAAAGAAGGGAAGAGATGACTGATGAATAAATGGATTTATCCCAACCAACTACAACATTACTTCAATAACATTTCATTTCCACGCTGCACTACTAAACAAATTCCTTAAAAGAAGAAGGTATTTCAAACATCCATATGACACTACACGTCATTTGTGTATTTCATCATTATTCATGTTACCGGAAACGGAGTAATGAAAAGTAAAGTTGTTGTCCTCTTACAGATCAACAACCATATTGTCATATTGACATTATGAAATGAAAAGGCTTTTACCCCACTCTGTCCAACATCCAGTTCCACCAGCGTAGGTCTCCTTCCAACTCTCACAGCATAGCTGAGAAGCATCCGGCACACCGTGGACTTCCCCACGTCGTTAGGTCCCACTACCATCACCTGGAGAACAAGCATTTAGTCTTGTTGTCATTTTGTTCTGAAGCTTTTATTAAGAGATTTGGAAGATTCTTATTAAAACTTACTCTGGGTCCCCTCTCATTTTCCCGCTCAGCTTGTTTCCTCATCTGTTCCAGGGCAGCATGGGTGTTCAGGTAGAGCAGCATAGGCGTATCCTTGGACACATAAGCCACCTGCAGTGATAACAACACTTTTATAACCACACTAATTGAATTTATTAAGAAAAGGTTGAGGAAAAAAAAAAATCAAGCAATTTCCAAGTAAGAGCACAAATATTAACCCAACTTCATAAATTGTTTCCTGATTCGCAACTACTGCAGAACCCAAGTTTTATTCTTATTAAAAAAAATAACATTGGTTTATGTTTTATTGCAAATAAGAATACAAAATGAAAACTTTCAAACATCTACACCAGACCCTTACCTCTGGCTTTCCATACAGATTCACACTGCAGCCCTGCCAAGTGAAAACTGCGATCTTGGAGCCTGGTCCGAAGGTGTATTTCTTGTTGCGGTTCAGCTCAGAGCCAAACACCTCAGCCATCCCCGTCAGGAGCTCCATCTCCACCTGATCCGCGGCCTCTCCGGCCTCCACCTCGAAGCGAAGCTCGGTCTCCTTCTCCAGGTCGAACCTGGTGGACACCTTCCCCGAAGAAGATGCATCTTCACTGGTCTTTTCCACACCCTCTGCTGCCATTACTGTCGAGCAGAAATCAAATTCCTTTCAGCAGTTATTTTATATCATTAGAAAACGATTCATTCTGCCTCAGCAGAGAAAGGCTGTAATAGTTTTTGACAAGCTTTAGGAAAGGAATAACTTTGTGTTTTAGGTAAACATGTCTTCCAAAGCGAAGTTACTTAAAATACGCAGCTATTAACTAACATAAAAATATGTATGTATAGAAAAAGCGAACAGATGCTAGAATACACGATACGACTTCGCGTTGGGTTAAGATTCAAAGAGAAAAACAAATGAAAGCAGAAAACACACTAGCTCTCAGTTAGCATGCCGCTGCTAATCAACAAAATCAATCAAATAAAACCAGGAATGATAGCATACAAATGCTATCATTTTGGCTCCAGTTTTATGGAGTGATTAATATGTTGCTTTATGTGCTGTGCAATACTCACACGTTAGATTTAAAGCTTATTTTGGAGAGCAAAAAAAATAGTACGATTCTCATGAGGAATCGCTGTCGCGTAATGATGATGTCACGCAAACAGTAGACGTACGTTTTGTTTTTTTTAATTATTGCCCCCCTGCGGACAGTATTAGCTCTGCAATGTCCCATTTATAAATAACTTTATTAAGCTGCTTTATTGGACCATTTCAAATAACCTGGGTTGTTCAAATAACCACGAATTGTTCGCTTTACAGGAGCAGATGATCCAGAGGCTCTTTTTTTCCTCGAGTTAATTACCTTTTTGAATTAAGTAATTTTTGGTTGATACAAATGCTTGTTCCTACAAGAACAAACTGGAATACATTTTCTCCAACTATATAGAAATACATATTTCCAATCATCTCCCTCACTTGCAGTACACTAAGAAAACCAAAGAGCAAAATGGGTTCAGATTTTGGGTTCCAGTGTGTAAGCTAGTAGTGTTAGACATTCTCAACAATTACAGATGATAAAAAATGCTATTTTGTGTTTTCCTATTTTGGATTGTTGTGCCAAATATGACCTGTTTTAGAACTGATAATGAATAAGATTAAAGTGAATTTAGGGAAAGCGATACACATGTTTAGCCAGTTTTAACCAATTTAAAAAAAATAAAATTACAGGACCAATGTTTTTCAAGTTATGCTTACTCTCTAAAAGAAAATTATCCAACCTTACTTTTTGCAATGGCTTGGGAGAATTGTTAGGGATTTGGGGTACCACTCTTTCATTTATATTTTCGCATTATGTCTTAAAATTATATTAAGATGAAAACATATCAGGATATGAGCTGTTTTCCATGAAGCTGACTCCATCAATTAATCTATTAGTGGTAATTAAGTGATTGATTGAAGACAGTTTCTAACATTAACTTATTCATTTACTGAAAATGACTCGCAAAAGTAAAACACATTAATTAAATGACTTTACTTAGGTATAAAACCAAAAGTTTTCAGAATGGGATGTAGAAAAACTTTTCAAAACATAATGTTGCATTTGCTCAGACGATCCACTAGGTGTCGCCGTGCATCCAGGAGACTTCAGATGGAGCTGGGCTCATCAGAGGAGAGACTGAGACCGTCTCATTGGTCACCCCTCATCATTCTGCTTCCACCAGTCAGATCTTCTAGATGCTCAGCTACATATAAAACAGATAAATATCTTGTGAATTTCATTTAAGACACAGAAAATTTAGTAATAGATGTAGAAAAGCTTGGTAAATGATATTATGATACAATTTAAATGCTTGGGCTAATAGCTACCTAAATTAAAAATATGTCAGTTTTGACCAACCTTCACTTGGTGTTTATTCAGTCTTTAGAGCTTCCTGCAGAGCAGCAACAACACTGTCTGGCTGAGGAAACTTCAGCTTACGAGGTGGACCCTTCTTTATTCCCGTCCAAAGAGACGTTTCTTTAGGGATGACACAAAAGAGACGAGTTATTCGAACCAGCAAGTCAAATCATAAGTATAAAGTCAATAACTGTAAATATCTAACAACAAACAACTGAAGTAGGTAGAAAAAGCAAGAAAATTGGAAAAATGAACACCAAAGTTCAAGGGATTATTTTTCTGAAATGTTTGGTTTGATCTCCCACGTCGGGAAATTTTTACTGCAACTTTAGAAAAAAATTTACGACCAGCTGAACGAGTCATGATGATGATTCTACGATACGAAAGGGCAAAAATTTGTCAAGAACAACGGCGTTCCCTCGAGGAGACCAAATGGCCCAGTTATTCTTGGCGCTTCCATCTCATCCCTCCTCACCTTTGCCTTCGTCCAGCAGAGTGATCTCGAAGCTGTTCCTGCGGGGCTTCTCGGGGTTGAGGACCACCGTCAGCCCGGGGTGGGCAGCCAGAAGGGCAGATTTCACCTCCTCGGCATTACGCCCATAGACTCGTCAGCTTTTACTGTAGGACACGGAAGATCAAGAATGAGCAAAAGCCCACATATGTACTTCCCGTGGTGGAAAAGGACGGTTTTGATTAATTATTTAACAAGAAAAACAGTTATAGAGATCCGGCTTTGACCATGTGGCTGAAGTAAACACATCTGGTTAACTGGATGTCAAGATATAAATGCTCTTTTTAAAGAAAAAAGTGATAATGTTGGTAATTTACAAGAAACAATGAACCTCAGGACATTAATTAATGAGCAGGAAGTTACATATTTACACTATAAATCCTAATTGACATAATAAACTAATATCACTCTGAAGGAAGTTCTTCCTTCATAAATGGTCATTCGCCTGCTGGCTGGAAAAGAATGGGCCATATTATATTTATTTGCAAATTGTCTTTCAGGGAAAGTTTAATGCTAGTTATGATCAAAACTTGGAAATATCCACTTGAGATGAGATCTCCAAGGATACAATGTGATGTCTAAGAGTGAATATAAACAATCAGTGCAGTTATTTCCACTAAGCCCATTTTTATCAGACCTTTTTACAGAAATATTACCATGCGATATCATTGACTGTGTGCAAAAAGTACATATGACATGATAAGTGAAGCTACTTCAATTTGAGCCATCGTTTAAAGAGAGAGTTTGGAAAATAACTTCCTTTTCCATGAGTTTTAGAGGTTTTCCTGCTCCAACTCCAGGAGTTTTAAATGACTGAATCAAATCATGTCATCAGCTTCTAATGGAGTCATTTAATTCAGGTGAGTTGGAACAGGAAAACATCTAAAATACGCAGGATGGCATCTATTGAGATTTTTATTTGCACATCCATAGGTATTTTATGAATTCAATTGTTTTCTTTAAAAGTAATCAGTGAATGATTTTAATAGAAGGGTGTACAACATGGCTGCACAGTGTACTGTTGCCTAGCAGAGAAAGATAAGTATAAGTTAACTGGCTTAATGTAATTAAGTATGAGAAGCAAAAGTTTAAAAATATATATATATTATAAATAAATGTTGCTTGGCTGAATGTAGATGTGTCAGTAAAAAGAGGCAGAAATTGAAATATTGGAGTTAATGAACTAAATCCAATAAATATATTTTGCCTCAAGTATTTCGCCTCTCATATTTAATTTGAGGTTCAATAATCTCTCTTATATTAGCATGAATTAATGTGCTCTTACGCACCAAACAAATATATGTGTGCAACTTTGTCCTGTGAAGAACTGGGGACCTGCCCTGTGTGTGTCCCGACTCAACTGTTAATTTCTAATAATGATAATAATACCAAGCTGATAAAAGAGCTCACCAGTGTTCAATGACCACTTTCAAGCCATTTTGGCCGCTCTCCTCCTCTCCTTTCTCCTTCTTCTCCTCCGTAGATGTCTGCACTTCCTCCGCTTTGCGCTTCGTCCCTCTGCGGCCTGAACGCCACACGATGTTACATGTGTGTTGCATAACAAAATCAGCCAAAGTTCATCTGTAAATGCTTCAAATACCCGTCTGGATTAAACAAGGTGACGGTTTGTTATTATAATGTCATTATATCTGTCCTAGAACGGTGTCAGAAAGCGAGTTCAGGGTAAAACTGTGTTACAGGAACTTAATTTAGAAGGTTTGAGATAATAAGAGGTACTATGAAGAGTCAAACTAACGACAAAATGTCCAGATATCTCTTTAACAGGGAGATTAGCGGATGTCACCGTCATAATGTAAATAAAATAACCAGCCTTTTTCCCTGCGGCTTGTCACAACAAAACACACCCACCTGCTTTGGACGCCATATTTGTTGGAGAGGTTTCGCGCTCAGACCGACTGAACCAAGAACCGCAGCAGAGAGGGGGAGTTTACACGGACTGAACCATTCACACGAGGGCGGGGGTTTCCACCCAGAATCCAGCCAAAAAATAGCACCTGTATGGACAAATCCTCATTAAAACACGTTATGACGGTAAAGAGAAAGTATTAAACTAGTGAAGCCTATCAAGAATTGCTCCCACCCTTTGGAGGATTTATATTATACCTGAAAGGTTTCTTTGGAAGGAAAGTTTGTATCCAGTCATTCTACACTATACACGAGAATAAAACACATAAAACTGATGACAGGAAGATGCTGAAATTAAATCAAAATGAGTTCCAAAAAGTATTATTTTAAGGTTATGAAAATGTATGCAGTTAGGTTTTTATTCCTTTTTTATTTTTCTCTTTCTTTATTAATATGTTAAATACCAACATTTTCTTTTTTTATTATTTGAGCATGTGTTAAATTGTTTGGTTTGGAAATTACTTATCAAAGTCTTAGAAATCAGAAATTTGAACCAGGATGTTTACACTTTTCAGAGCCTCTCCAAACTGTTGGGCTCCTATATTCTTTAATTATTTTCCTAATCCAAAAATCTAGTCTTATTTGGAGAGCTTACAAGACTGAATCCAAGACAGGCATCAGGAAAGAGGACTAAATCCTTTCAGAGCAGCAGACGGATGTGACTGAATGCTCCAAAATCAGGAGCCAATACGGCGTTCCCGGAATAGCAATCCTTGTCCGTCACAGTGGATATGATGGTGGCTTTTTTGGGCACATAAAGTTGGTTCGTCCAAGGGACGTCACAAGTTGCGTCTGTGCCAGAAAAATACAACTCCCCAAAGCGAGGCGGAGTGACTCACAAAAGCACATCTAATCACTCTCCTATTGTCCTTTGTTACCAACAACCTCATTGTTTCTTCTTCTCTTGTCTTTGGCTTACAGTTATATCTCACCCTTTCTGAATCATGTCATGCAAATAAATACGTCAAATCTCTGTGGCTTCTGTGGGTCTTAGCCTGTCTTTGCGATCTGCTGTAGTGTATTTTTAGATACTTACAGAAGGATTGAGAGGGGTGGACAGACTGCAGGACAGATGTGCCCTTCCTTCACCTCGTCCCCCACTTTTACCCCAAAGTGACTCAAAACCGGACGTTGCTCTCATCACAAATGCTCATACCAGCAGCATGTTTACATTTCTATGCAAATACAAGCAGGTTTAGAGGAGTATGAGAACACCAGAAGGCGGATCATTCATGACTGTCAGTAGCTTGCAGAAACAGCATCTTGCCTCTATGTTTTTAAATGCAGCATTCAGCTGGTGGAGGCATCATTTTACGTTTACTGAACTCATGCATCTTTTTGGCAAACTTTGATTTCTGTATTGATATGTTGAAAACTTAAAATGGCAGTAAAATCACCAAAAGCAACCTATGCATGCCCGGACTAAAATAGTTACTCTTCTTGAACCCTTTGGGGTGCATATAAAACTAGGTCCCATTGTGAAAATAACAATAAATCTAAATCTTGCAGTCAAACATGTATCTGTAATTAGTATGTAACTATTAAGTTTTTAACAGAAATAAATTAGAAAATTTGGCTCCTCTTTCTTTTTTTTGTTATCCTTTATGTTATTACATATGGGTGAATATATGGACAGCGAAATAAAAGTGTAGAATAAAGTCTTGTCTACTTGTTTATTTATTGTTTATATTTTTTTTCTTTTTTAAAAAAAGCTCAAAAATAATTTTTATCAACCATCGATCATCCATCCATTTAGAATCTCCATATGGATCACATTATGCATACCTGACCTGTATGGTCAGGTATGCATATAGGTGAAACCAAATTAGCCCATCTGCCAGAGGTGCTCTGCTAAGATAGTTATGATTGAGTTGATCCCTGTTTCTTAAAGAGGGTCATTTAATTTAATTTAATTTAATTTAATTTTATTTTATTTTATTTTATTTTTATTTTTAGCAGTGGTGTCTTTGCAGTTCAGAGGTTAAAGTTCTCGCTAAGCATCATGTGATTATTGATGAATGTGTATTATTTAATAAATGATTTCATGCAACAGGATTTCTTCAAAAAGAAAAGAGAATCTCCCAGTCTCCGTTCTGTTAGTTTTTCTTTTATTATTCACTTCCATTTAAATGCCAGAGCAGACGTTTGCTGCTCTGCATTCACTTTTGCTGGTATCCAAAGCTATAGATATTACAATTAAAATTCAATTAAAATTCAAAATACGTTATTGATCCGAAAGCAAGATTAGTTCAAATTCTTCGTAGATTTATTGTAGGTAGTGATGGCTGTTGGCAGAAAAATTCATTTAGCAACAGCTCATCAAATGTGAAAGCAAAGGGTCATTTACCATTTAAAGTTGTAAGTGAAATATTTTCCTTTCCATCAAAGACTGAACTTTTAGACATTTTTTTTCCAGCCTGCTCCTTTCTTGGACCTTCCTGATGATGCCCTGATATATCCGCTGCAAACAACACGTGCGAAGGTGAACGTCAGCAAATACCCAAGATCTACGCACATGAACACGCCAACTGGAATAAACCCAGGCAAGAAAGGCACAGCCAGATGGGAAGAGTGTGAAAGGGATGTAGATGCGCTGGAGTGATGGAGCTTAAGATAAAATAAACGAGATGAGTGAGTGACAGCCATATAAAGGCATGCAGATACACAAAAGAGACGCTGAGAAGCTGAGAATGGCTACACTGGTTGCCAGATGGGTGGAGAAAGAGTGGGCACATATTGTCAGAGTGATTCTCACAGCTAATGACCTGGTTTTACACCGGAAAAAACACAATGAAAGTTCAACAAACTCCCAGTAAGGGAATGTCTGCAAACGCCTACAGTTTTGTCACAACAGAGAAGCTCTGAAATATGGAATGGAAAATCACAATGGAGACAGTGAACTTGCAACTCTGCAGGTGGTCATATTTTAATGTTGAACAGTGAATGTTCTGTTACGTAAAAGTCTTAGTATTATTTCCTGAGAGATTGAAGATTATTAGATTTCTCACAGGCTTTGTGGAAATAACAGGACCAAATCAGCACCTTTTTTTAGCAATTTTCAACCAAATTTCAAATACAGATTTAGGCATAGACTTAGTCTGGTTTGATACAAATCCTTCCAGTGTTGCTCCAGCTGTACATTTAGGGCTGTTGTCCTGCTGGAAGGTGATCCTCCACCCCAATATCAAGTCATTTGCAACGTCTAACAGGTTTTCTTCAGACTGCTCTGTATTTAGCTTTGTTCATCCTCACATTAACTTTGATCAGAAAATTATTCCCAAAGCATGATTCTGCCATGTCAGTGGTTTATGCTTTGATGATGGATGCTCTCTTTGGTCATTCAGTTAGTTTAAGTGGCCATGTTTTTCTTGACAATTTTGCAGATGTGCCATAGTTTGTTCAGATGATTGAACAGCGCTCTACGAAATGCTCCAAAATCGGGATATTATTTATTGACATAACTTTTCTTTAATTTTCTCCCTATCTTTGCCCCTGACCTGTCTGCTGTGTTTCTTGGCCTTCAACGTTGAAAACTTTCAAGGAGTATGAGCTCGTCAAGGCGCTGCAAAAATACTTACATGGATGGTTGTTCATCTCCTGTGTCTTTGTGTCAGGCCCCTATATAAACATTGTAGCAGGTAAAGGTGAAAAGACAAAAGTTTTTAAGTGAAATCAGAATAGGCGAAAAGAAAAAAATTAAGTTAGCCAATGAAATGTGATATATGATCACATCAGGTTGCATTATTTGTAGAGCTCTCATTAACTGGCTACACATTTTCTGGTTAATCTGTACAAAAAATGGATGGACATACAATTAAAGATTTCTGTTTTGCTCAGTTCATTGGGTTTCAGACTGTTTCCTCTCCCTGAGCAGTTGCTAGGCAACCAGGCAGTGACTTGCCAAGAAAACAGTCAAGTAATCCTTTACTTTTTTAATATTCCACAGCACATTTTCTGACAAGTCGCCAAATAATTAAAGCTCAATATCTGCTGCCTTTATTCAAGCTTTGATAAGAGACTCCGGAGTACATTTCCGTGTGATCATGAAGGCCATTTTTTTAAATAAAAATTTGAAAAAGTAAATTTAATATGTAAATTGATTACACACAGACTGATATATTTCAAACCTTTTATGGCTTACAGCTAATAATACGCCAAGATTAGACTCTCACAAAATTTTAACATTAAGACTTACATTTACTTTAATCAGAAATAATATTTTGTAAACAATGCCAACAGTGCAAGGTCATTACAAAAGAAGCTTGCTTTCCTCAGTGTGCTCTATATAACCATATTAATGGAATATTGAGCAGAAGGAAAAATTGAGATAAGAAAGTGAATAGAAACATGAGAAACTGCAACTTTGGATATGTCGAAAAAGAATGCTGATTGAAAAGTTTGGTGGAGATTCACAAAGTAAGGACTGTGACTGGAGTCAGTGCAGCATTATGCTACTGTCTGAACAGATTTGTCTTTAATTATCTGAAATAAAGAATATTTTTTTGAAGTGGAGAAATACTAATCAATTAGTAAACTATTCATCAGTAAGCTTTCTATTAAAATAGTAAAAGTGGAACAGATCATGAAAGTTCTCTGAAACCTCCAGTTTGTGTTTCAGTGTGTGTGTTAGTGTCTTGGCATGGCACATGCATGGCTGCGTGCATCATGACGACCATAATCATGTTGAGAGCAGACCTGTTGAGGGGGTGTGCTGATTCCGACACACATCATCACATTTTGGTCCTGGTGTTTGTTCCCCATCCTGCCTCTTTCCCTGATTCACATCTCAGCCCACCCACCAACTCCCAAACACATGCACATTCAGACTCCCTGTGCAGTAGCCTGATATAGCTGCCATCTGTAAACAACAAGAAAAGAGGCTGGCGTGCGAAGTGACCAGGGCATAAACTGGTGACCTTCTTCACTCACACTCCCAGTCACACATGAACCGCTAGCGCCGCTTGCACACACACAAAAAATATACCATTCATCCACCACCTGTAGTTTTATAAACAAGTTCAGCACAAACAAAATAAAGACTGGATACTTTGTCCAAAGTACAAAGTATCCAGGATAAAAACTTATTTATTTCACCTTCAGCCACTGGCAGCATTTTGCAATAATATAAACATTTTATGTTTGTTTTGTTCCCAAGGAATATTATTATTAATATTTGCCTGCTTGTTAGCTATTTCATACATGGTAGTCCCAATATATATGTCCTGTTACATAAAAAAAGAGCTGAAAACTGTTTTTTTCTCTGATTATGAGAATGGAATAGAAAATGTGTGAGAGTGTTGTTGTTGTGGTGGGAATCTTGTAGACTTTGTTGCAAATTAATTTCCCTTTGAGGCCAATAAAGTGCATCAAATTAAATAATTGTACTTACTATATTTTTAATTACGTCTTTAGTTTAATTTGCACTTTTCTTTCTTTTCTTTGCACTTTGAATTCAAACTTTCTTTGTGGATCACTGTGATTTTATCTAAATAATTTACATAAATAAGATGAAAACTTGCAAGAAAAAACTAGATTGCATGTAACTAAATATTATTATTCTTAGATGGGAGTCCAAAGTTGTTTTAGTTGGTTGTTAATTCATAGTATATTGATCAAATCAAACAATTCATTCTTCCCAAACTGAATGCTAAATAAGACATATTTCAGCAAATTTATGCAAACAAATTTGTGACTTAAGAAATAAGAAAAACATTTATATATTGTGTTAGTATATATGTGAATCTCTTTGACCTCATCTCATAAGATTTATTTTAGTTCCAATGTCAGTTTCTAATGTGGCAATTAAGGATTCCGCTTTGACAAAAAAATAAAAAATAAATAAACTCGCCTGCTTTATGAATTTTGAGTAAAATTTTTTTTATTAAATAAAATACTTCAACAGCATCTTCCATTAAAAATACAAAATCCAGCAACATCACAGTATGATCAGTTTAGAAATTCACTGTCATGGTTCAGATGAAACATGGAGGGTTGGTCACAAACACATGGCCTTAATCCATTGCAGTCACTTTTCTTCCACAGATACAGGAGACAGAAAGCTGCAGCTCCATCATGGAATAAGCAGACACATCTGGTTGATTGTCATGATCTGTTTGACCATATTTTGCATATATGTTGGTGAAACCAGAGGAATCGGTGAACTGGTCAAATCCAAAGCAAGTCATGCATTTTCAAATTCTCCTTTTTGTGAAAAATGTTCCAGTTAGAAACACAAAAACAAGTTTTACAACATAATCAAACAGACTGAGAATTACAGAAGTCCAGGAAACAACATGAAAACAAATAAGGCTAGAGTGACGGTTGGGTGAAACTGTACGAGCTAATACATATTAGGCTTCCTTCCATTCAAAAATCAATGAACCTAATACAAACTGTTCTTACTAAAAGTACAAATCCTGTTAATCCTATGTACACTATGGAATAAGCTTATCTACAGTGATTCTGTGCTGTATTTACAGGTGCTTGTTTGCTGGTAATATTTTGAACCTTTTCATCACTTCTGTTACTTCTCAAGATCTGCATATTTTTCTAACATCTGGTGGTGCCAAACTGTGAATCCCCTGCTCTATGCAACTATCATGACATAAACAGTGATTAGACAATCGTTAGATCATGGAGCCTGCATCGTATGGACTGGGATATCACAAGTAGCATCTGAAGACGCCACCAGATTACTTGCACTCACTTATCGTTTTCTGCTTCAGCTAATCTGACCTCTGCTCTTTGTTCTGAAACAGCTCCCTGCTGCCTCGTCCATCTCCTGCATCACTGAATCATCTCCCATGAATGTGCAGGAGGCAACTGAAGGGAATCAAGATGCAATTTCTTTAGTGTGAACACGAAAGAGCAGAAAGAAAACTTAGAGGAAAGAAAAGATGTGAGAGGAGAAAATAGCTCAACTTAACAGGCAATGTAGTAGGAGTGTTACTATGAAGAAGGAGAGGAAGTGGAGATGGGATGGAGTAATGGTTGAAGAGGAGGATGAAGGGAAAGCTGCACTGTCATAGCTGGGAGCGCAGTCCAGATCGATGCAGCGGATGGAGGAGTCTTCGTTTCCATAGTTGGCCCAGTACTCTTCCGGATCCAGCTTGGGAAGAGCTGCCTCGTCTGCGGACAGTTCGTACTTGTAGGGTAAGGTTTCAGCGGGCTTTTTGGGGGGATACTGAGGCTTTACGGGGGAGAAGGGTAAGGTCTTCACACTCTCTGAGCTCTTCTGGAACGAAGCCTTCGATGAAGATGCAGGCTTGTGCTTGGAGAACCACCAGCGGGTCTTGGTGCTGAAGGTGGTGGTTGTGGTTCCGGCCATGGAGCCGGGGTCAGGCATGGGGCAGAGGGCGAAATCCATCTCACGCAGGAATCGGAGGTCCTGGCCACGACGCTGGGATGGGGAGGTGCACACGACTTCCGAGGAGGAGATGCGGGCTTTGCGGAACCACTCCCAGAGGGGACGGGACTCACAGCCACAGGACCAGGGGTTGCTGTTGAGGCGCAGGAACTGGATGCTCTGGGTGTCCTTCATGGTCTGGCCTGGCAGCTCAGCCAGAGAATTGTTGAAAAGGTAAAGGATCGTCAGGCGACCCAGATCGCGGAAAGCCCGACGGTTCACCTGCCTGATGCGGTTGTCATGGAGAAGGAGGCGGTCCAGGTTGACCAGGCCTCTGAATACATTTTCAGAGAGGGCACGGATTCGGTTCCCATGCAAGAAAAGATGGCTCAGGTTGACCAGATCTGAGAAGAGGTCGTCCTGCAGAGAGTGGAGTTGATTTTCCTGCAGAAAAACCCAAATATGAGAGAATTTAGTGAAAATGCAAAAGAGGAAGCTGATGCTGTTTCAATTTGCTTTAGTAATCAGCTGCAATGTTCAAATATGGGATGTGCTGCTGAATTTTCATTCATTTTATTGATGATTTGGTTGTTTTTTTGCACCTAACATGCTCTTTTTTCATATATTTCTGGATTTATCCTCTGACTTTACTAAAGCTGAATTAAATGAGGCTAGACCATTTGTATACATGTGCTGTCTTGGTTTTCTGAGTTTGTATTTGAATGTGTTGCTTAGACTAGATCTTCCAGCAGTGTGGAACACGTCACTGTGTGTGGGTGTGGGCGTGCGTGTGCGTGCGTGTGTGGGGGTGTGTGCAGCTTGGATGCAGACTGTTGCGTCAGTAAACTGATTCTGCAACATGACTGTCTCCTATTGAAAGCATAATAAATCATGAACATCTCAAAAATGTTTTTACATCTCTCTGTGCGTGTGTGTGCATGCCGCATTTACCTGCAGGTAGAGAAACTGGAGGCTGTACAGCTTGTGGAAGATATCATGGGGGAGAGTGGCCAGCTTGCAGCGATGCATGTGCAGGCTCTGCAACTTCTCCAGCCCCCTGAATGCTCCACCTTCCAGGTACCGCAGCGAAGGGTTGTCGCCCAGGTCCAGCTCCTCCAGGATCCTGAGGTTGCTGAAAGCTCCGGCTTCAATCCATGTAATGTTGTTTCCATACAGCCAAAGCACCTGCATGGGGATTTAATGGGAAATGTGTTAAAAAAAAAATTATTTAGTAACAGGAAGCATTTCCCACGAATAGGAAGCTCACCTGTGTCTCGAAGCCAAAGGAATCTGCGCGAAGCTCTGTGATGCGGTTGTTCTGCAAGAAGACTCGTTGGGAGTCGTAGGGTACTCCAGCTGGAACCATGGTAAGGTTCTGGGACTGGCAGCTGACAGTCATGGGCGTAGGGTAACACACACATAGCCTGGGGCATGCAGAAACCCCGCCCGGCTTCACCACCACCAGCCACAGAATCAACCAAAGGGTCAGTCCACCTGAAGGTACAGAGGAGCAGAAGAAGTTTTTTACTAAGCTGGAAAACATCATGATTTACAGGAAGAAGGTTTTATAGAAACTAAGACTGAGGAAAGATGCTGGTGTTATTATGGTTTGGAAACCTGTGCTCATTCATAAGCATTATCTGCTTATGAATGAGCTTTCTGTCTATCATACTCCCCATATATAATTCAGACAAAAATCATTCACCTATTCATTTGCAGATGATCACTTTACACAGGTATCAGTGACTCGGTTGCATAACTCTGGCCTTAAGCAAGTTTAATTGGCAAACTTGGCACTAATCTATGACCCAGACATTCTTAAATATTGGAACATGTTATTTGCAGCATTAAATTGACACAGATTTCAAGATCTCATGCCATTTAAATAAAATGGTTGTTTCTACTGGGAGAGGTGCCAGGGGAGAGAGCACGTACAAGCTACAAACAGTACCCAGAGCGGGATCAGTTTCAGTTTTAATTAATAATTCAGAAGCCATTTGGCAGCGCTCAGGTAACACCCCACACAAGAAGTAAATGCGGGAAAAGTACATGCATTAAATAATAATAAGGTTCCATTCATCAGTTCTGCGCAAGATTTTCCACCATCTAACCTTGTGACCTTTTAACAAGTTTGGTTACGTGCAGAATCTGCAGACGATGTGGAGAAAAATACTCATCATCTGAGTGTTAGAGTTTGAAAGTTGTTTGCACAAATCATGGATACAGGAGCATCATTAGAAAGTTTTAGGGGTAGCCTGATTGACCAGACTAAAATGCAGAAGTAAATTTTAGTTGTTTTATTCACTAGTTTTATACTAAGACTCTCTGTATGCAAAAAGAGAAAAAAGTTAAACTTTACAACAGAACCAAACTCAGATTTTCTCACTTAAAATTATTTTAACTATATTATTTTCTCTTGAACATACAAAAGTAGCAACCTTATTTGTTATCAGAACTTAAAAATGCAAATCGACACATTTATAAACTAAATAAGTTGTGTTAAATTTTTATTTAAGCTTATGTTATTTCAAAAGTTTGAAACTAAACCAAAGTTTCTGTGCGTAAAAGCACAAAAAGTTCATTCGCCCACAAAAAAACGAGAGAAATTGTTGCTTAAACATCTAAATGTCTACTTTAAACCCATAAACCTTTCCAGCAAACACGTAAGACAACTCAAATCACAAGATCAAATTAAACGTTAACATCCTCCTCCTGCAGGATCAAGATGCTGCGCAACTTACTCTTGAAGTTGTGAGCGCTGGAGCTCCTCACAGTCCTACGGGTCTCCATCTCGAACCAAAGCCGAAAGCGAGTTAGCCTGCGCGGCGTGGAAGTGCCTGCTTACTGCTATCTCTGCTGCGGTTCAGCTCTGGTGACCGAGTCACTGCGGCTTCAGGCAGTGACGTTCTGGATTCCCGGGAAGCTTTTTATACCCGCGGCCGGCGCGTCGCCCACAGTCGTGGGCAGCGAAGGATCCTCTCGACGTCAGCCAGGAAGGAGGGTTAGGAGCCGCCGGAGGAAGCGCCTGGAAAGGCAGTGGAAAGCAGATATTTGGCGCTATCCAAATATTGACAACCGTCTGCTAATTCTTTATTACTTATAAAATGTGGGGATGATTATAGGAAACAAAATGCCCTAACTTCTTAAATGCATACATTTGATTAATTTTGAATTAAATTTTATATTATATAAAGACAAAAGATGCAGGCTTTACTTGATACAGTCACATTTTTTTCCCCTTTAAGACAAAGCACAATGTGGGAGGATTGGTTGAGTTCTACTAGAAGCTGGAGGTGGGATGGAGGCAGTTTTGGCACAAAACAAGATCTCTGCCTCCTGGAGGAAAGCCAAAGAATTTACTGTAAAACTACAACTAATTGAAAGTGCTGTGATTTCACCTGTGGCACATCATGCTCACCACCAAGGGTGAAAAAGGGGGGTTGGTAAACTCATTTGGCATTAAAATCAAAATCTCATTACTCTACTTCAGTGTAGGCTGGTTTGGAAAGAAGCCGAGAGCCGCCTACGTCTCACAACAACAGATGAACATGAAAGGAAAACCCAGCGGTGGAGCAAAAATGACCAAATCCAACATATGGACAGGCTACATTATGTGTGTGTGGCTGAGGGATGATATAATACTGACAAATCTTTGTGGTACAGTACATACTGCACATCAAGTTAATCATCAAAACAAAGTGTCCATTTTAATGGCCTGTTTATCAAAGTAGCACTTGGCAAGAAGTGGATCTATATGTTTTGCTTAATGTCAGGTTCCTTTTTATGACTGACAGGCTTAAATATATACAGACATACTCATTAATATTTGGATAAATGTCCTTAAGGAAGATTTGCCTGAAGAACACACTTTTTGAAGCAAACAAAAGGCAACAGCTATATTTGTGGGTGAATTTTTAAACATTATCTAAGCTTAACTAACTTAAACATGTTTGCTTATTTCTTATTTATTTACCACGGATCAGAATTTTCACGATTGCTCATAAATTTCGGATGGAATTGACGTTTGGGCAGATCATTCAGGAAGATAATCATGAGCCTTTCAAAATTAGTTTTCATGTATTTTTGGGATAATTTTCCTTTTGGAATGCCCAAAAACTGTCTAATTTGCAATTATCTGCTTCCTCAAATGAAAGGAAACTGGTTATGATGCTATACAGCAACCCAAGAACCTTTGAATCTCAAGCCGATTCTGGGGTAAGAAATGCTGGAAAACCAGTTTGGTTGTTCACAACAAAGCGTTTTGACATGGAGCGAGAACGGTCTGGGCAAAAATGAAGACAACGAATTTGCGGCTGCTGACAGAAAGTGATGCCTTCTGGGAGACAGTTTTGCTGTTAGACAAGACAGATATTCAACTATTTGGGCACAATGGCTAATATTTTTGCGGTCTCTTCTGTCCGTCTTCTCTTGTTGCTGTGCGGTGATGTTGCTACATGCTACAGACTTTGGTTGAACATCAAAGTTTTGCAATACTGCCGCATAAGTCAGCACAACCGAATTGTGAGGAAATCTTGACCCAATGGTAACAAAATCCTTTCGATCTCTGGGCAGTTTCCCTTATACAGGGCTCTGCCCTACATGTATCCCCCAAGGTAAAAAAAATCACCATATATATATATATTTCACGTTCACGTTTTCTTTCGGGTCCTGGCGCCGGATTGTCTGCTTGTACATCTGGAAACCGTACATTAGACTTATTTTTCAAGTTTAATGTCTTTTGATCCTTGACCTGACTGCATTCCCAAATCCTTCAGAAAGTTCTCCTGTGTGGTCAGACACTACATTATATACATTAACTTTTTTTAAAATTGGAAACCAAAAAAATTAAGCAACAACAACATAACTTAGGTTTCAACTGCTTTCTCTCTGTAATCAATTAGTTTTAATTAGTCTGTTATTGTATCTTCTTTTCCATCCAACATGTGTGTAGCATTAGCATGAGGTAATGTCAACATGGCCGAACAACATGCTGTGTAGATAAATTGATCACAGAGAGATTTGTAGAGTTTAAGTAGTGTCGTAGATGGTGTTCGAGCTACTTTAATGTAGGATAGTTAAACCATGAAGAATAAAACAAAACTTAAACAAACACTCTATGGCTAACTGATTAAATACTGATTATATAAATAAAGTGTTCTGGACCAGCATCAGTAATAATGCTGGTCAAAAGAGAAGTAGAAATTACATCTGACTGCTGGCAGAAGTTTTTTTTTTTTTGTTTTAAATTACATTTTCAGTCCCAAGCGACCTTTCACCGCTGTTATGAATTACAGGCAACAGAGAACTTTTAAATTTCCCCCACATCTTGCTCTTTTATTAGGTCTTTAAACGGCAGCTCTCTGAAAACAGTTACTATTTATTCTTTCTTAACAGATAAAATCCAGCATAAATATTTAGTATACAAGCTCAAATTCAATGAAAAGTGTTTGCTATTGCTATTTTTCTTTCTATATTTTGTTATGCTTTGAAGCACTTTTCCCACACTCCTGAAACTTTGAGCAGCGTTCACAGCTACCTTGTGCACACTATTTTTTTCTTTCACAAACTATTTCAGTTGTGAAAACTAATACAATTATTGTGAGGTGCAGTCCTGAACACAATTGAAAATTAAAATGTGTGAGACTTGTGATAAATGCCTTTTTGAGAGCATCATGTTTTAAACAGCTTCTCTCTTGCCTCAGTCAGACTGAAGGAGAAGCAAAATTACTGAACATTTGCAATAATAACTCTGCACCACCTCACTCAACTTGTTAAATATTATATTACTATCCGTGAAAAAGTTTAAGGCGTCATATAAGATTCTGGAAAATGTGCAATGCTCCTAAATGTGCGATATTCTAACGGTGTAATTTTAATTTATCTAAACATAAGAACTTGTTTGTATAAGTTTGAAGGTATATGCTGCCGTATCTGAAAGAAAACGACATTAGGAGAACACCAGGCTGACGCTCACTGTTTCCAGCTGATTTGGCTGTTGTGTAACGATCTGGAGGAGAAGGCGTGGTGCAGTTGCGCCGTGGGATGGAGGTATTGTGCATATGAAGTAACGTGTGCCAGGGCAAAGAGGGTGGGCAGGGTTTCACTCACGTGTGAGTCCTTCCTAAATGTCACGGGTCACTGCCAGGTCCTCCATGATGCACATCATCTGCTCCCAACTCACCAGAGTCTGCTCCATGGAAGGTCATCTGCAACTCCAAGCTGGGCTCGCAGTGCAGGGAGTAATTAACTGCGCGCCTGGAATCGGACCACTTGTTGGCTGCGGTGTCGTGAGAGGGGGAGGTGGACAGCTCACCAAGCAGCCGGCCTCTGCAGGGGGCTGTGGAGCTGAGAAGGTCGCCCGTGTGCGTGGGTGTGTGTATGTCTGTGTGTGTTTATGCACAAATAATTTATTCAGTGGCCCTGGAGTAACGAGGGTAGGCAGCTGGCTCTCCATCTTCAAAAATGTGTGTGTGAATACAAGAGGTTCTTGAATCCCAAGCTTGTTTATCAAGAATCCAAAAGCTGATTTTAAAAGCATTCCTCTTACTGGTACATCATTCTGGGCTGGTACCACACCTTGCATTGTCAGTGTGTGCAAAGAGAAATGAATAAATATATGTATCGCCCTTCAGATCCCAGATCCCCTCCCATGCATCCTCTCATTTACCTCCTGTGACAAAGTGAATCACAGGGACGCTGGCATTTGAACTGGTGTAAACACAGGATGCTCTTGGACTCTGTCCCTGATCCTAAATTAACACGTAGCTGACTGTCCACCGCCCACCAATGCACAAACACATGCAGACACACCCCAACACAGAACACACACATGTACAGTGTGCTGAAGATCGTGTGGACAGAACTTGCTTCTGCCCACCGGATCCAAGGTCAAGCAGAAAGTTCAAGAAGTATGTAATCAGAGATTTGTCAGTGGGAAATTTCTAAGTGATCCTTGGTTATACAAACAAACAGCAAAGATGCAATTGCAAATAATTCTCACAAATTGTAGCTTTTGTTGGGAGAGAGAAGCTGATACAAATGTATGAATCATGAGGAATGTGGGTGCTGGACAGCAAAGGTCTGAGAAGACTTTGTTAATGAGACAATGAATCATTTGATATTTAGTGTCAGAGGAGAAGCCGATATGTGTAAAGTTCATATTTGCAACTGATTTAAATATACGCCCAATTTGATCCTTGATGGCCTCAGAAATAGATTTTTGTAACACAAAAGTGAAAAGTTATTAGTCTGAACGTGTTGAATAGGTTAGGAAACTTTACCCTAACCGTGAAACACCCATCGATGCGACGTGCCAAATGAGATGATTGATTACTGAACATTATCTGCAGACGAGTTAATGTCGCAATAATAAGAAAGATTTGTTCTTCACCACGTTTTGATATCTCTACAAGTGACACAATATCATCATTTATACAACAAAATAAAAGTCAAAGGAAAAAAGTCTGTGAATATACCTTCAAACCCCTAAAAATAGTGAAATGTTACGATCTAAATTGGTTGTGCTTTCCATTTGCCATTACAATGTTACATTTGTTAAAATCAGAATTGACAGTTTACATGGAGGGTTCCTTAAATTAGACAAATAAAAACAGATACTAATCATGGTTCAAGCATGAATAACTAACAATGCAGCATTATAAATGGATCCCATTGCTTGTTAACTCAAACCGGAAAGAGAAAGTCTCAACACAGATGTTTTCTCTCTCTCACCTTTGCTACTTTGATTTAGTTCATTGAGGTTTACAGACCTTCGTTTCTGCACTACGGTGACTTTATCACTTCTTCACATCTCTTTTGTACATTTTAAATGTAAATTTTATTGCAACATATTTTCCTCTAATGTTTTATGTGCAGGTTCAGCTGTTTCAGCAGTTCAAAGTCACAAATTACATCTCCAGACAGGTCATTTTAGCTCTCTTGTTTTCATAAAAAGGCTTTCATTTTGTGTATCGAACATGATTTGGCAATGACTTGGTGAATTCCAAGTATTTGGTCTCCATGATCTGCAAAAAGAAATTTAGTTGCTCTGGGCCATCAAATATGGAGTTGATGTTATATCAGCTTTTATTCATTTCTCCTACTCTTAACTCACTTCTCTCCGCCTCCTCAGCCTCTTCCTGAGCCTCTCCATCGTTTTCTTACTAATTGTTCACCAGTTCAAACCAACATGCTCTGCCAAGGATTTTATTCAAATAAGTCACCCACTACTTCAGTATGTGTCACAGAATTGAACATGTGAATCTGATATGGGTCCAGTCGAAAATTACAACAGAGCAGAAAAAAAGCAGCAGCTGTTTGAACCATCTGATGATGGATGTCTGTCACCAGAACGGTCCTATCAGACTTCAAATATCAGGATGAGCAGGAGATCATTAATCAGGGCTTTATTCAGATTAAATTAAGTTCAGCATTTTTCTCCTCAGAACATCTCTTATTTTAAAATGTCGATTGTGAAATAAGAAAGCTGTTGTCCAAAGTTGTGTTAGCCTTGGGGACTGTTTGGTCCAAATCATTCTTCAACCCAAACTTTGGGGAAATGTTGAGATACTTTAATATTTTGATCACGTTCCACTGCAGAGCTGTATGTGTTCAGATATTTTTAGCTTTTTAACAGATACACATGTGCATCCATCCAACCATCCACGCTTAAATCTGGTTCTTCAGAGCTGGTTAATATCTCCAGCAGACTCTTCCTGAGCATTAGGATTCACCCTGCACTGGTCGGCTTACCCAAACATTCATGTTTGCAAACTTAAAGGCCTGACGGTAATTTATTGTGGGCAATAATCTTAAAATCTTATCCAAAATTATTTGGATGTTTGGATAAAGCTGGATTAACCAGCCTAACACCCCCCCCCAAAAAACACACACTTATATTGGAAGAGCATGCAAACGCCACACAGAAAAGCACCATGCCCTGCCGGGCTTTGAACCCACAACCTTCTTGGAACGACTGCTTCTTCTGCATGGATTAATTATCAGGACAAGATAAACGGATTAAAAGAGGTTTGTCATGTCATGTTTAGAAGTTCAGTGAAAGAAAAACAAGAAAACATGACTAAGAAGAAACTGGTGAGGTAACAAAGATTGCAAATAAGAGGAAACAGAGGAGAAAAAAAGGGGGATTTACTGCCATCTCAAGTAGAGCATATAGAAGCTTTCAGATTGATTACTGAATGAAAGACATGTTAGTGCTTTGAGATTTGTTGATATAAATGCCGGTGTGTTTTCATATTTTGCTTAGATGTTACAGTTCAGAGGTGAGGATCATTATGTTCTCTGGTTCTGCTGCTGCTAGTCAGACATTCACTCAGTTTCAGACATGATTTATCTTCCTACTAGCCGCCAGGCGCAGATGGAAACAAACTCATGAATGATGACAATATGAAGCTGTAACATTTGTGACTTTTTGCCTGCTGCACTGATTAAAGGGAACAGACAGTCTGAGTGAGTCTTTAAAATCTGCTGTGAAGATGTGGTGCAGCAACAAGTCACCTCATTAACAGATTGGGCCATTTTTAATCTTCCTCTCCTGCTGCCTTCATTCTCGACTTGGACGTACTTTTATGCAAGTATTTATTTTTATATGAGTGAGAGTCCGAAGCTGAAATCACTGATGACGCAGATGTAACATACGTGTGTGCACGCATGCAAGCACAGAGGAAACTCTAGATGTGGAAGAGTTTGTGGGGATGCACCAAGTCTTTTTTTGGGTTGTGTTGGTGCACAGCAGGTGTTGTGGGGGAGTTTCCTTTCTATTTAAAAATAAAGCTACAGATTTTTTTCTCGACCATCCTGCCCAGTGACAAACCTCCCAACAACTTCCCCCCAAAAAAATCTGTTTTATTTGGATCACAGACGTCAAGCGGATCTCAAAAGCCGACACCTTTCCCCCGCTCCTCTCCCGCCCCGCGGATTTAATCTCATTCATGAAATTTCCTCAATGGAGGATTTCATTGATTCACTTCACAGTTTAAAATGTGTTATTCTATTTCTAGCATTTTTTTTTTTTGTTAATGAATATCTATTTTATGCAATTGTTTTCTACTGAAATGTAATTTAGAGCAGATTTTGTTAATCTGGGTAAGGAAATGTGAAGCTGCATGGCTTCACATTCCTGCATGCAGGACACATAATTGACAGTTTACCGACTTATTTTCTCAAACACAAACATCTCATGAGACACTTTATCAGTTTTAGCACAGCTCCCTCTGGAGACACAAAGGTTTTTGTGCAACTTTTCTGCATTAAGTTCAAGGGTTCCCCGAAGACAGCAATGAAATGAGGTTTTCAATCAAATATTTTGTCTATTTGCTGGACTAATGTCACAAAGAGCTCCAATTATTAAAAAAAACAACAACTTTGTTTGAAACAGAAGAGTTAAACCATGTCTTTCACAGTTGGATTTCAGATTTTATGTAGCTTTTCAGGTTCTTTGCTAGAGTAACAACATGTAAAAAAAAAGAGGAGAGATTAAAGACTGGATGAAAATATTATTATGGCGGCTCGGGATTTTTGTGTTGTTACGCCACTTTAAGAGAATTTGTCATCTTCAGACAGCAATAATAAGATGCAGAGAAAAGGTTGTGACTAAAAGAAAGAGAAACAATTTGTTTTTGTTTTATTGCAGGCCACTTCTACGAGTATTTCAGAATATTGCACAAGGTTGTTACTATAAATGTTGCATCTGTCATCGATTTGTCTGTTTAGTTACTTTTATCTCATCTTAGTGTTTTGACAAATGCCTCACTCGGTAAAATATATCAAAAATATGCATTAATATATAAAATATATGTTATTTGTTTGTGTTCTTCATTGATTCTGAAATATTATTACGTCATACAACATTAATTATTTACAGATTTGATCACACAAAAAAAGAGTAATTGAGAAACTGAGGGTCTGACGGTTTCCTCAAGCAGGACACATTCTGGACACCACCAGGTGTTTTTTTTCTTTTCCCCACCGGGCAGAGAAACTAGGGGCATACCCGGAACATAAAAGTTCAAGCTTCCTGACTGAATACAATTATTCGTTTATTTTTAAAAATCCTAGTTGAATTTGTAAACGGGCCTGTTCTGGTAACTTTAACACCTCTGCAGAATTAAGATTTATGCTCATGTGATCTTTGGGTTAGACAGGAGAAATAAGCTGTGTGTGTTGCTGAGTTACAGACTCCCTTTCATCAACAGAGCGGCTAAACTGTGAAGTTCTAAGCAAACCACTATGGTTGTTATGAAATTATCCGGTAAATAAGCCTCATCCGGTCTGTAACACTTTAAAGGCAACCTATAATATTTGTTTCATAATAAGTGTTCATTCCTTACTTTAGAGAAATGTGGCATATAAAATCTGCTAAATTAACAGTTGGGTTAACATTTAATTATAGTTTATGCCCATAATTCATTTTCAAACCCAGCATAGAATCTGTTTGTCACAACTGGTACAATGGCACAGTGATTCATGTGGGGAACCCTGTCCCATCAGTCAGTGGGCTTCAAGAGGAGAAAGCTGTGGTTTTCCTCTTGTCTCTCCGAGAGGCAAGTTTTCGACAGTGGAGGTAGACAGAGAGGGGATGTACGAAGGCCAGCAAGCTGAGCAGCGTCAGGCTGATGTTCACCTGCACACATGTAAGACATGAGAAAGGAAGCCGTTAGAGGGAGGGTTTACAGCTAAGTTAACTGAGAGATAAGTCAGCACTCACGTATAAAGGATCTCCACCCAGAACTCCGTTCACCAGAGCAAAGCAGGGATACTGCAGTAGAGAAAATGACGCCGCAAGCGACATACCAAGACCATAAAGCTTCCCGAAGTGACACGATGGAAACCTTATCAACACATAAAGAAAGAACTAAGGGTCAGAAAACTTCAAATAAAAATTTACTCTTTAGAACTAAATTTATGGGGTTCCATTTGTGCCAAAATCGAACCCTCTTAAATTAAATAACATCTATTCATTTTTAAGAAAAAAATGTAACAGGTTTTAGTTTCACAATGTGTCTTTAATCCCGTTCTATTTCTGTTTTTTTTTTTTTTTCAAAACACAAACATGTTTCCTGATTTTCAAATTTTACTTGGCCGAAGATGATACTCACGCCACGCTGATGAAGGCTGCGATGCCGCCGTAGAGGAAGGAGCGGTTCAGCACCTGCAGGATGAAGGTGAGGTACTGAAGCGGCAGGGAGGGGATGGAGGCACACAGAGAGAACAAGACGCACTGTAGCGCCGTCAGGAATAAAGAAAGCACAGACGCCCGCAGGTCAGCCTCATGCTCCGTCTCCCCTACAAGCATTGACAATCACGTGTAAATATATTCTAGCATTGTTCCTTGTCTTATAGGCTTTGGGATTTCTGAGCATCCTCCTGTAAATGTCCAGCAGGTCACCTGCAGCTCGAGGTTTTCCCCTGTGTCTGTCCATGATGAGGCCATTCCAGGGAGCGCACAGCACAGCGCACAGCTGGGTGAAAGCAAAGGTGTTGGTGTACCGGCTCACTGCACAGATACATGCACATAAAAAAAAATATGGTCAGCAAACAATGTTTTGATAGGAATTCCATAGATTGTGTTGACTGCAAAGTAGCAGCAAAACCTTCAAAAATAACAACATATTGACTCAAATAATTATTTTTCTGATAACAGCAAGGAAGGCGTCACCCAGAGAGGAATCTCCTTCTGTCAGCCTGAGCAGCATGGGGTTGAGGGTGCCAATGAACAGGAAGTGCCTAAACTGCATCACCGACAGCCAGAGCAGGTGGCCCACAAAGAACCTGGATAGCAAACACTCTCGGAAAGTCTTCTCTGAGAGGGACAAACACTCAATAAACCTAGAGCAGACGGACCAGGAGCAAAAGCAGAGAAAGACGGATTACAAACCTTGTTTGAGAGAGACGTCCTTTGTAAACGGTGTGTCCTCTGCTCCTGTATGTGCACAGCCGTTTGCAGTCACCTCACTGCTCATAGTCTCTAATGTACCACAAGAGACCCTGCAAATAAATTAAAAACAAGTCAAACATGAAAGTCAGTCATAATTTCAGTTTTATCTTTCTTAAACATGTATTTTTGTGTTTGTTAGCCTCAAGATGTTCAGAAACATTGACCCACAACCACCACAATTTTATTAGGCAAACAATTTATTTAGTCTGGTTATTTTTAATTTAGGAATCCAGAAATCTTTAATTCATAACTGTATATTTTGCTGACTATTTGAAATGTCTTTCAATCATTGGACGGGTTACATATTTGAAAAGACTGACTGTCAATTGAGTCATGTGTGAAGAGTTTGAGAAAATAAATAGTTTATCATTGTTTGTCTAACAGTAGTCCTATATGGCGATAACACAAAGTCTTATCAAGTATTTTTGTCTAGTGTGCAAAAATACTAGACAAAAATATAAGTTAGTTTGCACTGAAATAAGACAAACTAACTTAAAAGTTTGTTTTAAGTCAATAATTCTTGGACGTAGATTAAAAATATACTAGTTCCACAGACAATTGATTTTAAACTAAAAACAGAAAGAAATGTCATGAGTTCTTTTTTTAATATGAAAAAAGTTTTCACTCTAAATAACTTTGAAAAATATTCAGAAATAGATCGGTCCATGAAAAGGTGAAGGCACTTTCATGTGTGTCAAACAAGCAATCTAATTAATGTACAAAAAGATATAGTCATTTTAATTAGAACAACATAAAGAGATTAAAAGGAAGCTACAGAAGTCGCATTTCGATCGCAGTTAAAGATGCAGTCAAATGGAGTTATTATGCCAGCAGTAAAAGAAGACTTTTAAAGTGGCTTAACGTTGCTACACCCAGGCAGCACGTTCGTACCCATATGCGTAACGATCAGGCAGTGGATGAGGAATGAAGGTTCTGGGCAGCAGGAAGAACGTCCTGAGGATGTGGACAACGCTGCAGGCCGACAGAAAGAGGAAGGCAGCGCGAAGAGAGACGCCGGACTCATGTAACAACTGCAGAGACAAGAAGACTTAGTGGCATCCGTGAGCTCTTTACTCTTGTACAAAAACTTACTTTCTGAATGTTTGTCACCTTAATGACGAGGAAGAGTGCTGAGGAAGAATCAAAAGCTCCGTTATAAAGATTGATTATGGTAGAGCGACGTGAGCCAAACAGGTTTCCGACCTTCAGGAGGCAAAAACAAATATCATATTAAAGCTTCTCTACCCGATAAAACTTGAACAGAAAGGAAACAGAAACTGCATTTTGAAGAGTCGAACTTAGGGATACGATGAGGAGACGACACACAATGCGATCTTTCACTAAGCATCAATTCTTCCTGAGGCGACTGGTGGTCTGTCTACACAAGATCATAAGCCTGATGTCACAAAAACAGCCAGAAACATTACCCAAAGACAAGCATTTATTTGGAAAGGGGGTCATGGAAAAGTTAATAAATGGTTCCTGGTCATGTGTCTTTTCTCTAGTTTCCTTTAGGGGATCATTTACTGACAATAACACTATTTTAGACATCCCAGAAAAGATGTTTAAAAAGATGAGTCAGAGGAAGGACTGTAAGTTGCACATTTTCCTAAAATGAAAAGTAGATTATGTTACCTATAGCCTTTATAGAGCTACTATAGTAAATATACATAACACTGCAAGACATTAATATATTCTAAGCATGGAAAGTTTTTTTAGCCCGTGTATTGTCCTGATTTGCACTCATCACCTCTGGAGCCAGAAGGTCATGTCACTGCCAACGTCTGTTTTGCCTGTGAATGAAGCCTTTCCAATAAAAACCTCTAAAAAGGCACAGATCAAGTCCTCTCATCTGACTTTCTGCGAAAATTTAGCAATAAGCATAATGAACAAACGCATTCTATCCTCAGGCAAACAGATGCGCGTAACATTTTCACCGAGTTAAAAGACGCCGTTCAAGCAACAAAAGCTTCACTCACAGCCTGAACTGCTGCACAGTCATTCCTGATCTTTCAAGAAAAACATTGTGCTGACAGACATGTAGAAAACCCAACGTACCTGCATGTTTGTGATCAGGAATAAAATGCCTCCCACAGCCAAAAGGGGGAGAGCTGGGAAGAGCAGGAAAGGCAGAGCTGATGGGAAAGAAGAAAAAGATAAGAAAGAGACACAGCAGCTTTTTTAAGTTGGTAGAAATCATCATTGTTTCTCACCCGGTGAAGAGAGCGCCACCATCAGGGAGCCAGTGGTGTAAAGAAAACTGTTGAGAGATGGGAATGTCTTAGAATAAGCAAAACAGAATGGATTATTATTTTTCTTCCTTTTTCAAACAGATGATCTCGAATGAATCGACTTGACATCATCTCTTGTCCTTGTAAGAAAATTTTTGAGTGGAAAAGACACAACAGAAGAAAAGACGTGTGACGTTTTGATCCAGCTACAAGCAACAGTCTGATCAGCTGAGTCTACCTTTAATTTGTTTTTGTCAACATATTTACTTGAAACAAAGAAGCATATTTTCTGTGCAAACCAGAACCTGATATTTTCACACATGTTCAGGTTGCTTTGAAGTATTATTCTTATCTGCATTTATTTGCATTTAAGACTCTTGACAAAGAGTGACTCCACTATGAAAAACAAGTAGATGCACTTTGCTCTACTCAGCAATCCATAAGGACAATCTTATGCATTGTGTTGTTTGCTCCGAGATTTTCCAACCTCACATCAACATTACCCTACATGGTAAAAGGATTTGAATCGAAATGGATTTGAGTTTGGCGTAAAGTTGAAGATTGCTGTCTTTCAGCAGCATGAATCTGCTCCAGAGACCGGTTTAGTGAAGAGAACAAACTGATGGCTGTCATGTCAACAAAACTCTAAAGTCTTCTGCAGTGTTTTTCCTAGAATTACCCTGAATTTAGCTCCACATATTTTCACAGAAAGTTTGTGCAGCTTCCCAACATCCCACAGCAACATCTTGTTTCACCATGATGTCTTCAGACTGATGTGCACAGAGGTTTCTAACAAACCAGAACATCTGTTTTTAAACTGAGACCTTTTGATAAAATCCCAATTGACTAAAAGTAGGCAGTGTAAGTCTCTAAATGAGTGAAAGTTTTAGAGGAGCATGCAGCAAAGACATGCATACAACTGTGATGTATAAACACAATTTTACTCACATTGCCAAGAGTCGAGCCACTGTGGTGCCAAAGTGATCAAAAAGGAAGCCATTGGGCAGCGTTAGGAAGTTGTTCATAAAAGAGGCGATGGTGAAAATAAGTGAAAGCTGCTCATCTTGTGCACTGCAGTCTGTTGGTAATGCAGAGAAAGACATAAACTACACAGCGGTGTATTTAGATGCATAATTGATAAACAGGTTATGTAATAATTTTGAACACAATGCAGCAACATTTACAGTTAAAGCTTAAAATTTAGTAAATTGTGACGAATAAACCAGCAGCAGTGGAAACATCAAGCTGACCTAATATCTGAGTGCCATTGACTCCTGTTGTGTTAAAGCACAGAGAGCTGAAGTAGCCGTCCTCCTTGAGGACAAAAACAAGAGAAGCCCATCCAAACATGGCCCCGGCGAAGCACAGACACTCCACCAGGCCCGTAATGAAGGTGAGGCAGCGTCGCACCGACAACTTGTTCTCCAACACCTGCATGCTCACTCAGATACAACTATCAGCAGCAACAACAACAAACAAACTCATTCACACAAGCAGTTTTAGTTTCTTCACCTGTCTCCTAACAACCAAGACAAGAGAAAATGTTTTTACTTTTCTGGTTTCCTTAAAGAGAATAAAGGTTTGAACAAGTTTATGACACAGATGATGAAGAAGCACAGCAGATCTAAAGCAATATTATAAGATAGAACAAAAAATATCTACTGTGAGCCTGCAGGGAATGCTGCAAAAACACACATTTCAGTAACAAAAACTAACACTTAAAATCACAGATATATGCAGAAGTAACCATTTTGCTTTGCAAACGCATGGAAACCTGCAAAAACAAACCAACCTTCGTCAAGTTGCAGTTTTCTGAGAGGGTTGCCACAGCTCAAGATTGCCTCCCTACATACTTTCAGGAAGAACAGATTCTCTCTTGGGTCACGCTGTTCTCCTTTATGTAGATCAGCTCTTCCCTCCTCTTCCTCACCCCACAGTTTCCTCCCTCTTCTCTTTTCTACAGTCTTCTTCTCCCTCTGAAAAACACTCCACAGAGGAAAGTCTCATCCTCGGGGTGTTAGTCTCTGTGTAGATTACACAGAGACAGACTGTGTAGCCCTGCGACAGACTGGCGACCTGTCCAGGGTGTTCCCCGCCTCTCGCCCAGAACATTAGCTGGAGATAGGCACCAGCAGCCCTCCCGACCCCACTAAGGGACAAGGGTGTTAGAAAATGGATCGATGGATGTTTAAAGCCACACAGCCAAACCAAAGAGCCTTAGGATGTGAACGATTGATGCGGATGTTGCAAGGTCTGGATGGGCAGCTTCTGTCACAGCGTCATATGATAGAGACACTATGGATGTAGAGACAGATGGAAATGCTGTTAGGTCTTATCAGTATTTAAAATGTGACAGTGAAATTTTGACTGTGTTAACAAGAATGTGATCCATTTGAATTTGAGTGAAGTAGAAGAGCTTTAGTTTGTCAAATGAAGGTTTGAAGCCATGCATGTGAAAGGATGGAATGGTTAGGAGGCACAAACATTAACCTATACTGGGAAACACCACAAGATGGAACGTGACTGAAATGATAATGAGCCTAAATGTCAGTGGGATTATTGATTAACATCTTCTCATACCAAGTTAATATGTTTATGTATGAATGTCCGCTTTAACCCCGAAGGCTTAGATTGAGCAGCCCTGAGAGCAGAACAGAAAGAATGCAAAGAAATTAAAATATATGTTTGAGTTATATTGGTTATATGTCATGGTTGCAAGTGACGATGCAGAAAACTGACTAATGTAAAACACCAAGTGGAGATCATCTTGGGGTTATACAGAATATTAGATTATTGATCTATGACTGCAGATAGGTTACTTACCAAAACTAATACAAGTCCCATCATAAATCAAGGAGCCTGATGTTGTTTGTCTTTCCACAGTGCCTTTAATTAATTGATTTATCAAAATTCTGTTTTACAAAATGCTTCAAGAGAATCACTTTAAAACCGTAAATTTATCTAAACCTTTTTGTTGTAACTTACTCTTTCCTCTGAAGTGGCTGCAAATCTCACATTTTTGCAATTCATAATATCTCTGCATTTGAGATTTATCACTTTAAAGTGTAAAATTGCCAGAAAATGTAAAGAAGAAATTCTGAACGATTTATCAGCTCTTGTCCATCTCCCTCTAGAGACAGAAACGTGCCTGTGCAACTTTCCTTCATGATGTGTTTGAATCCACAGCATTTTGCCTTTTTCCCTGTTACTTCCGTTTTTCTTCTGAAATCTGATTGCAATGACACACTTCATTTATTAGACCAGAAATAGAAGCTCTGATTCTTCATCTTTGTTTCCTGTTTACTTTTGGTAAATTTATTTCAGACGTGAACACTCAGATTTAATCTTCCTTTAGCTCTATTTTTCCAGCAGAAACGTACATTTCTGTTTTTTATGTATAGTTAAAAACAAGTCAGTCTATTTGATTGATGTATTGATGTCACACCCAAATTTCTAGTGTTTTAGTTGCGAGTTGGATTAGATAATTGTGCTCGGTGACCAGCTAACTGCTCTGTTAATTATACAAACCATTATTTGTCAAGTATTTGCTTGTATTTTATGCTTTCAGTGACTAATTATCAAAACTTTAAGTGTCATTGTAGGTAAATAATCTAAGAATAAATATGCTGTATAATGGTGGCAATACTAGATTTTGAGTTCTGACTTTGTGAGGAACCTCTGAATGTTTAAGTCTGACAGGCCACTCAGTTTCAAAGAAGCCATTTTTCTAAAAACAACACACAACCAGACCTACACGTGGTCTGATGAAACTAAAATTTTAGCGTTTGACCAAACCGACCATCTTTTCAAACAGAAAGAAAATGCGGCAGCTTGTAAGCCTGAGAACATCATTTAACTGAGAATTACAGGGTTGACAGTAACAAGTTAAAGGATGATTTTCTGCAGGATGGGCTAATACTCTTCACAAAAAAAGATAGCATCCATTAAAAAAAAGTAGTGGGGAAATTGTGAAGCAACAACTCAAAATATACAACAAAAAATGTCATTAAATAGGCAAAATTCCTGAGGCTGCAGCAACATTAATCAACAAAGTGGCCTCAGGAGATTAATGCCAATCAATATTACAGCTTCAATACTTTACAATTCCTCCTTTTGAAGTGGAAGAGTAATCCAGTTGCACACTTATCAAAGTTAAATGCATTTTGGAAAACTCTCAGATTAACTCAGCAAAACAAACATATCGAGAACTGAAATGCATCAAGTTTTTTATTCAGGATGGATTTTTGTACGTAAAAACATGTCCATCAACCATGTTACATGAAAACAATGGTGCAATTGCACTTTTTTCACAACCTGTAGGTGGCAGTTGACCTCAGTTTAACAAAAGCAACAGAAGGTGAAGAACATTAATTCCCTTCATCACACATTTAATCAAAAGCTAATTTTTGTTCAGCAATGTTATATCCATATCAATACTTATCAATATCTCATAAAATTAAATACTAATCAGCTTTAGTTTGGCACTTTCCCTCGGAATATCAAATGTCCCTTTTCGATCCTTTACATGTTTTAACAAAATATGTCTAAATGTCTCTATATTTAATATAAAAACACTGAAATAATGACACTCCACATAATGGACAAAAACACGACTTCAACGTAGTAAAAAGAAACATTTTCTGGTCAGAGGGAAATAAATCTGCTGTGCAGCCAGCAGAGGGCAGAGATGTTTCCTCTCTGATGAAGCGGTTCAAATCTTTGATGAGTAACTTTTATACTGAACACTTTGTTATTACTGTCACTGTAATGGTCCGTTGTCTATTTCATAATAAAAAATAAACTCTGTGGCTTGTCTCTTTCAGCAATAAATGGCACATATTAGGCATCAAACAACAAACATACAACAAATTTGTTTAAGTAAAAGGTAGTTAAGTTGCATTAGAAGTAAAAAACAATGAATGACCTACGTAGAACATCTGTGCAAAAAAGGAAAAAATAGTTACTTCAAGCATCAGATGACTGAGTAAACACATAAAAAGGTTGTTAGAATGAAGTGAAACTTGCAAAAAGTAAAGAAGAGAAACCAATGTTCACTTTTTAGTAAATTTTCCGTCTGCTTAATTTAAAATCCCTTTTTCTTGATCTGACAGGGAGTCTCTACTTATATACATGCATGTGAATGTGTTTAAAATGCAAAAACAAGATGCTATCAGCAGGATTGACATTCCACATCATTCCTGATTTATGGAGGTTGACGTTGAATTTGTGACAAAAGACCTGCTGGACCAAAATTCTGTTTTCCTTAGTTGTATTTATTTACTTACCATTTTAATCTTAATGGCATCTGATATTCTGACTGCATGGGCATAATTTTCAATTTAATTATCCCAGAGTGTAGAAGAACATAACGCTACCAGATTGTGAGGCTGCATTCATGGATGGCAGGTTTTAATTCAAATGCCATCAGTGAAAAGGTTGCTTTTACCCTAGAAGAGGACAGCAAGTTATTTATCTACATGCAAGGCTTTAATTATTTATGATTAGTTATGCATGATTCCTGCCCGTCAACTGTGACATCATATATCTAAATGCTGCTAGACCAAGTAGTGAAACATGATCATATTTGTGTAAAGGATCTAACAGGTTGAGTGTGTGGATAAAATACAAGCCCTGTATTATACACAGATCTTATGGTAGACTTTGGTCTGGAATTAGCTGGTTGCTCCTGAGATTTCAGATCGGCACAACTCGACACTGTGACTGTGAGGATTTATACGTTTTTTAAAGATCCTCTGTGGGACACTTACAACTATCTATAAAAAGAACTCTGGCTTAAGGTGAAACTGTAAAATGGTCACAAAATTTACTGCAAATAAAGTTCTTTTAGTTTCTAGTCAGGAAATGGTATTTGACCACCAAGGTGGAAAGCTTTAAACAGAAATCACCATCCTTGTTTTGCGCTCTTTAAGATGAGGCTTTGCTCCTTGCTCTCTCAGAGGCGAGATTTCGACAATGCATGTAGACGAAGAAGGGATGTGTGAAGGCCAACACGCTGAGCAGCGTCAGGCCGACGTTCACCTGCACACACATGAAGAGGGGAGGCCATAAGAGGAGGGCTCACAGCTGAATTAACATACGGCTGATACAGATAAACACTGTGCTCACGTAGAAAGGATCTCCGCCCAGCGGTCCTTTCACCAGAGCAAAGCAGGGATATTGCAGCAGAGAAAACACTGCAGACAGAGCCATGACCAGACCGTACAGCTTCCCGAAGTGGCAAGATGGAAACCTACAAAGATGAAACAAATTAGCTGTAAACATACATGATCAATTAAACTCAACAAAGCCAGCACCAAATAAAGATCCTTGAAGGAGTAATCTAACAGGGGTCTCGGACCAACAGCTTTATCAGCAGGAGGGATTCCTGTAAACTAACGCCTCAATGCAATCAGCTGGACTTCCTTAGATAAACTTTAAACAATCTGGATTACATCATCAACTGACTACAACTGTATTTCAGATTGTACTGTACTGTTTGTTACTTAATCTAAACATGACAACATGTTTAGGACAGAATCAATTGCAGGTAAGAACTGAAACTGTCTTTTTATAAAATGGTTTGAGATTACATTTGTTTTGAATTTCTGCCGTTTAAATAAACTGAACAAAAATTATATTTGGATACCAATAAACAACTGGGCTGTCAGAATAAAAATAATAGTTAAACTTTAACATATTGAACATATTTTTCATTAAATCCTCATTGCTGTAGTAAAAATGTTTTTATAAGTTTGATGTAATGTTTGAATTATAAGTGGAAAATCATCAGAATAAAAGCTTGAAAACATGAGCCTGTGAGTAATTGGCCCATATAATGTGTTTCATTTATGAGCAACTGAAATAAATAAACTTTTAAATGACATCCTAATTTATTGAATATGAATGTAGAGGTACACTAAATATACACATTTTACATAGTGTATTATTCTTTTGGCATTAAAAACAGGAATAAACAAACAAAACATTTCACTTTCTTAGTGTCACCAAATACAAAAAGACAATCACAAGCTACAAAATATTTGTGATTTCACTGTCAAATTATACAAAAGGACTTTAAATTAAGTCTAGCACCATAGCAATTTCTGCAAATGCATTCATACTCACGCCACGCTGATGAAGGCTGCGTTGCCGCCGTAGAGGAAGGAGCGGTTCAGCACCTGCAGGATGTAGGTGAGGTACTGAAGCGGCAGGTAAGGGGTGGAGGCACACAGAGAGAACAAGACGCACTGCAGCGCCGTCAGGAATAAAGAAAGAACAGACGCCCGCAGATCAGCTTCCTGCTCCGTCTCCCCTGTAAACATACAAATATAGAACCTCCTGTGAAGTTTTGTTATTTTGTTATTTCTGGCCTCCTGCTGTACCAGCATATATAGGCACACAGTGCAGTCAAGAAAGAAGTTTAAATACAATGTTAACAATCTCTTAGATTATATGAATAAATAGCATTTTATATCCAATAACTAAAAGGCAATCAGAAATATTATTATCAAAATAATTACAAGACTTTATTTTTAAACCACAAACAAGTAACTGATATTTTTATTTGTCTGCATACATTTTGTTTTAGTTATTTCTCTTGTCAGATGCGATCCTAAAATTTGTGTAAATTAAATCATTTTAAAATCAACTAAACTGACTTCATACATCATGAATAAACAACTATGTAATTTTAGAAATTATTCAGAAAACCTCAAGTTGTTGATTTGACAAGTAAATAGTCCCCTTTACATTTTGGAAAATGTTGCTGGCATTTTTCATTTTCATTAGATAACTTTTTTAAACTGCGTCTCACCTGCAGCTCGCGGTTTGCCTTTATGTCGGTCCATGATGAGGCCGTTCCAGGGAGCGCACAGCACTCCACACAGCTGGGTGATGGCAAAGGCGTTGGTGTACCGGCTCACTGCAGATAGACAAGTAGAAATAACATGGTTAAATGTACATGTTTAACACACCAGCCGTCTGACGTAGCAAGTACCTAAATTGCTTTGGAAACAGTAGCGTCAGTTTTGGCAGTGATGTAAATGTTGGACTATGTTGACTTTTATTCTGTTATTTCAATGTTATTAGCTCTCAGTATTTTCATTGTGACTTGGTTTTCAGTGATGCTGCAAATACAAAGATCCTAGTTTTGCAATCTTATCATATCAAAAACTACTGACTTATCTTATACTGTAACTTATTCTCTAGGAGAGAATCCTGGTGTTTGGTAGAGACTCTTTGGCATCCTAAAGTATTTCTGATCTCGTATATCTTGATAACAGCATACCTGTTCACTGAGGTGTTCTCAAATTTCAGCACATGCTTTTATGCACTATTTAAAGTAGTAAAAATCAGACTACAGTTATTTTTCATAATTTCCTACATCCTTCAGTTTCTGTTGGATTCAAATCTATTATCTCCTTCAAGCAACCTGCTGCACAGTTTTTCAATTTTATACATTAAAGTCCAGAAAATGTATGTTGTCCGCAGAAGTGCATCTTTAAAGTAAATGATTTTTATGTACAATTTCCTTAGGAAGACCCTTTATAAACAAAAGAAGACAAAATAAGTCTATATTTGGATCTGAAAATGCATTTACAGACCTATACGCAATAATACAGAGTGAACTAGAGCTGCAGAAATTTGAAAAACACAACTTCTGTATGTATCACAGTCCAAACTGTTGACCTGACACTGAGACAGTGACGTGTTTACCCAGTGAGGCCTCTCCTCCAGTCAATCTCTGCAGCATGGGGTTGAGCGTGCCAATGAACAGGTAGTGCCTGAGCTGCATCACCGACAGCCAGAGCAGGTGCCAGATGAAGAACCTGGACAGCAAACACTCTCGGAAAGTCTTCTCTGAGGGGGCAAAAAGGGACAAAACGTTATTAAATGCAGCAAAACAACAAAAAGAAATAAATCTACACCACATAAAAGAGATATGTAAATAATAGTCTTCATTTTTTGTTAAATACTGGACCTTGCTTGACAGGAGCATCCTTTGTGAGAGACGTTTCTTCAGCTGCTGGATGCGCCTCATCATTTGCTGCCACCTCTGCGCTCGCAGCCACCGATTTACCACAAGAGACTCTGCAGTGGATGTGGGAGTAATTAGAGAAAAAGACTCAAGTTTTCATGAATTCTTTGAAATAACTGATTCAGAGAAATAGATATTTTCTGACATTACATGATCAACATTCTATCACAAACATATTTTTATTGCTCTAAAAAACTTTGTGGCTTTTAAACTATTAACTAAATTGCTCTGATTACATTAAACCAGATTTCCATCACACACAACCTGATCTGGGGTTTTACTTCTTAAAATAAGAGACCTGGAAAGTCATATATCAGATGAAGCAAATTTCCTGCTGAAGTTTATTATATTGTAGTTATTTTGGGGTCTAGAAGCGGGAACACAGTTATCAGCGTCTTTGTTTTTTGCCAGCAGCAGATTATTTTGTCTACATTTCATCGACTCAGTGACATTTGTCAGCTGTATTATTTTAGCCTGTTTCTTTCTTTGCTGGGTTACCATCATTTGACAATTCACAGGTATAATTTAAGTGGAAAAAAAGTTTTTTCTGCTGAATTCGCACCTTTCTTTCCATGTGCTCTTTGAAGAGAGAGACTGAGATTCTAAAACTTGAAACTAAAGACTTTTAAAAACTCATTTTTTTTGGATCCTGATACATAGAAAAAAGAAGTGCACCTTAAGTCAAGAAACATACTAGTTTTGGATTAATTATCAAATGACAAATTTATAAAAACAAATGATTGTTTTTGTCTTAGCTGTTTTAGGAGATGCAGTGCCACGTCACAAGAAATGTGATATTTTGTCACAATTTAAGCAGAAAGATCGAGATATGAAAAAAAACACAAGATGCAGTGTAAATATGAACTTGAAGAAAAATGTTGGATGGTTTTTGACATTTTTTACAGATAAAAATGTAATTACACCCCTTCACTCTGATACCCCTAAATAAAACTATGCAGTGCAGTGGTTTTCAATCCTGTTCCCGCTGAATCTCCCTAATAAGTGAGACAAAACCTGATAAAGTTCAAGGGGTATAAAAATATTTACAAAGCAATATATTTGCATGTTGCTGACTCCCATTTTGATGTTTCTTTTATAGTATTTTTTTAAAATGGGACAGTGTCTATGCCGCCTACTCATACCCATATGTGTAGCGATCCGGCAGCGGGTAAGGAATAAGGTTTCTGGGGAGCAGGAAGAACGTCCTGAAGATGTGGACAACGCTGCAGGCCGACAGAAAGAGGAAGGCAGCGCGAAGAGAGACGCCGGACTCATGCAACAGCTGCAGAGAAAAACAGATTATTAGAGATTATTAGTGGCGCATATATTTGTATGTGGAAATTTAAAAAAATTATTTGATAAATCTCACCTTGATGATGAGGAAGAGCGCTGAGGAAGAATCAAACGCCCCATTGTAAAGAGTGATGATGGTGGAACGACGGGAGCCAAACAGGTTTCCAACCTTCAAGAGACATAAAGCAGATTATTGTTGCATTACACTGCAGATCTCTGTGAAACAAGTAGAATTTCACCAGGTTATTCTTTCCTAAGGAGATTTGTGTTACTGCTGCACAACATCATGAATTGGATGAAAGATGTAAAGCAGCCTGAAAAAACAGGAACTTCAATTTTTTCTACTACGGAAGCGCTGGTATGCAGGCATTAGTCTTTGTCACATAAAGTCTTTTGCAACACTCTTGCAGTGTTTCCTCAAAAATTGAGTCAAAGATGAATTAAAAAGCAGTTCCTCACTATGTCACTGTTTTTGTCCAGATGTCTACAACCTGAAGCCATAAGCAGCTCTTCAGTCCCTTTAACAACAAAAAAAACCTAACGATGTTTAGGTTCTAATTTCAATCCCAAGTGCAAGTATTATCCTGCTGTTTTAATTGCTGCAATACTTGCAAAGTATTGCAGCAAGTATTGCAGCAATACTTGCTGCAATACTCTTTATGCTCTGAAATGCAGATTTTCTCCTCAAAGTCCAACAGAAATACATCATTTTAGATAAAGATCTGCAGATCGGGGTTTTGATCCAAAAAGGAATCACATAATTTACCCAATTTATCTTAGTTTCTAACCTCCATGTTATTTATATTAGCCTTTAAAAAACTGTATTAAAAGACAAAAGACATTGTGATGTTGATGCCTTTCGGTCAACGCATTTGATGAATGGAAAACATCTTTTGATTTTTCAGTATTTGATCAACAATTAGAGCCGATCAAGAAAACAGATCAAATTGATCAACTTTTCTCCCACTTGGAGCATCTCTAATTTTCAATACAATTATTTTAAATTTCAGAAAGGTGAAACACTTTGTCATTTCTATCAGCTTCTACCAAAGAGGGGCAAAGTGACTCATTCTTATTGCAGGGGTCAGAGAATTAATATACGATTCCAATCATTAAACAGCGAAAAAAGAAAAACGCAAAACAAAACAAAACAAAAAAAACATTTCATTTCTCACTACAATGAATAGTTTTATGTCCAAACCCTATGACAACCACACAAGCTTAGTACTTTTACAAAGCAGCAAATCAACACGACCAAATCAGCCGCTCGTGTTTTGGCATGAACATTACCTGCATATTTGTCATGAGAATTAAGATTCCTCCAACAGCCAGAAAAGAAAGAGCCGGAAAGAGCAGGTAGGCCAGAGCTGATGGAGGATAAATGCACTGATATCACAAACTTTTTTAATTTGCAGGTATTCGTTTCATAGAAAACTGTTAACTTTTTTTTACCCGATGAGGAGAAAGCCACCATGACGGTGCCTATGGTGTAAAGGAATCTGAAAGTGAGACAGAAAAATGTTGTTTTTGAATTCCAAGATGCAACTTACACCATAATGAGAAACAACTTGGATTTAAAAAAAACTACATTTTAAGCTTGGAAAACAGGAACGCTGTGGAATTCAAAGCAAACAGTGATTCTCATGCAGATTTGTTTGCTTCCAGCAGACTTTAATTTCCTACTCTTGGCTTGCACTAAGCACACGTCATCCTCATCACCATTTGACCCTTTTATATTTACATTCCTTTGATCTTCATTTTTTATCCATCATGTTTCATAGGAAACATGTGTTGACTTAGTATCAGGCCACACCAATGGATGTGGACATAATAAATCAGCAGTTTTGTGCTGATTTATTGGAAATGATAAGTTAGAGGTTTAGAAAAGGCATGCTGAAAATATACAACTTAAAATTATCACACCATCTTGACTTTCTCCCAGTCCAAACAGGAATTCTAGCTGAAATATATATTTTTTTAGATTTCCAGGGTTTGTCCAGGGTTTCTCTTTCAATGATCTGGACTCTTTTGTTTGAAGTTTGATAAGCAGAAATTGTATTTATTATATTTCTTTTGAGTTTATTTGAACAAGACAGTAACGAGAGTGAAACCTGAATCCTGATATCTGTCGATGACATCAAAGCTGCAGGTGGATCTTTGTTACGCAGCAATCACACCAACATTTGTTGAGTTTCTTTACTGATCAATGTTTGCCACCTTATTGCACTGAACCACATCAACAATAGGTTAAAGTTAGTAGTTTTGCACTCAGAGGTCAATGTATAGCAGACACAAGTTAAAAAGGTGTCAGAGCATACGGCGCACACGAAAACACTGCTGGATATCCACAGTGCTTTAAACGCAAAGACAAAAAAGAGTTAAAAGCTATAATACATTTGTAACTTCTTGTTCTTCCCTATATGTAATGTTCAATGTTGGCCAATTTGTGGCACTTTTAGATATATTGGCATTTTTTTAGGAAATCAAAGGGTATTCTCTGGCATTGTTTACATTCACTGATGTCTTGGTAACAAATCTACACAAAATGATTATGTCATTTTGTGCATTATGGTTTTTGTGTGTTCAAATCAACAGATTCTCTGTAATTTACCATCTAAAACTGAGTTTTAAAGCACTGTTTATCTTTGGCTCCTTAATATTTAATATTTTTACTCACATTCCATAGAGTCGAGTCACTGTGGTACCAAATCGATCAAACAGAAAACCATTGGGCAGCGTCAGAAAGTTGTTCATAAAAGAGGCGATGGTGAAAATGAGCGAGAACTGTTCGTCCTGTGCACTGCAGTCTGCAGCCAAAACAGAGAAAGATGTTAAAAATATTAAAATATATATCAACAATTAGTGCTCAAAATCAAACTTTTAATCCACAGCTGATAAAACTCACCCAGAGTTTCCGTGCCGTTGAGTCCTGTGGTGTTAACACACAGAGAGCTGAAGTAACGGTCCTCTTTGAGGACAAAAACAAGGGAAGCCCATCCAAACACGGCTCCGGCGAAACAGAGACACTCCACCAGGCCTGTAGCAAAGGTAAGGCAGCGTCGCACGGACAACGTGTTCTGCGGCTCCGGCATGGTCACTCACATAAAAACACTCGGCAGCAGAAAAACTCACAAGCACACGTTCACCGGCTTTTGTGTCAACATGTACTTCCTCTCTTGTGGTTTTAGCCTCAGCACACTGAACCTACCAACCACAAAAAATGAGAAGGCAATGTTTTCATCCAATTAGTTTCATCAAAGAGAATAAAGTTTACACATCATTTCTCGTTTTGTTAGAAGCAAAAACTGTTCTGTACTGATGTTTGAATGGAAAATTATGATTATCATCACAGCTGGAAGAGAAAATATCTGTTATAAATATTCTAATAGGCAACCTCCAGTCATTTTCTTCTGCTAAAATGGACATCAGGAAAATTTTCAAAAACAGAGCCAATCATTAAAAAAAAGCGCAAAGAAGTGATGAAAAACACACTTTTTTTCTAAATGTAAAGCAATATTCTTAAAAAGAAGCACACCTTTCTCTGTTGTTTGCAGCAACTGAAATCAGAGTCTCCCTGAAGAATCTCCACTACTACAACTCTGGCTACTACCGCTTCCTTTATGCAGGTCAGTTCCTTCTTTCTCTTTTTACCCTGCATGCACCTCCCTCTGCAGGGGTCCCTCCCAAATGTTTTTTCCCCTTTTCCAGCAGCTCACGGCTCTGCAGCAGAGAAAGCCCTCCTCATCCTCAGACTACTGTGATAATAAACACTCCTGCATTTCTGGCTGGCCATATCGCAGAGCAACAGAAGCTAGGAGAGAGGCTGCAGATGGGGATGCTGCCACGGAAACTGGTTATGTAGGTTTAGCCAAGAGCCTATGCAACTCACTTCACTTCATAAAAATAGGGGCTGCTGGAGTCTGACCCACAGTAAACATTAATGTGTTTACTGTGGGTCTTTTTTTCTTTTCGTTTACTCTCCTATAAAATACGCCGTAAATTTACACGCACATGTTCTTTATCAAGTGAGAATATGTGTGCCGGAGTTGCTTCAAGTATTTAAATTTATATTTGCATTTGCAAATACTAACTCTAAGGCTAAACTATGGCCTTTGTGTAAGAGTAACATCCCAGCTTTAGAGAGCAGGAAAGAATTAAATCATGTAGGAACTTATAAACGTGAAACTTGAGAAGTTTGATCCCCTGGAAAAGGAGAAGCCAACGCTAAATTAAGCTATCATAAAAACCAATTGTAAGTTCAGACCGGGCCACAATGCTGAATAATGCAAAGATATGTTCTCAAAGGTATAAGTCTGCCTCAACAACATCTGATTCAAGAGATGAAAACTCTGCAAGACGGAGATATTTGTTTATCAGTAATGAGAAGGTTTTAATCTGCAATCAACAAATAAAGCAAGGAGCCTTTAGAACAAGGTAGATAATGAATGGAGAAAAGTAGAAAAAAGAATAAAAAAATTGAGACAATGTGATTTGTGATCATTTTGCTCAGAAATAAATGAATCAATTCTGAAGTGCAATAAAAGGAAATTAAATTTACTCTCTGTTCAGAATCACCGACATAAGGCAAGAGAAAAAAGGCAGCTAATAAGTAAAGTCAGCTGTTTCGTGAAGCTAAATGAAACAACAGGTTAATAATAGCACTGCACATTAAAATGTCTTAATCAATTAAATCTTTACCAGTTTATATAAATCAGTTTATTTCAAATTAAACCTGAAAATCTTAATTTAAAATGTGCCCTGCATTTTAAAACTCTTTCACTTTTCATAATGTAACAAACACAGAGTTCTGTGTGATAAACCGACACAAAAGGCAGGATGATTGTGAAACAGAAAGAAAAAAATATTTCAATATTCATTAACAATATAGCTGATAAATACGAATCTGAAAAGTGCAGTGTGCATATAAATTCATCCCCTTTTAGAGTGACACCCCAAACAACCTGAAGCAGCCGGAGACACAATGGAAACTAGGATTACACAATATTCATGTTTTCAAAAAGATCCAGTCAAAATTCCCATTGAGACGTCTTGAAATTTGATTTTCACACTCACTCTACATTCAATCTGACAAATGTGAGTTGCAGAACCTTAAAAGTATTTACCACATTGGATGTTTTTCATTTTTTATTGCTTTTACAAATCAGTCATGAGAACGAAATTGGTCTCCATTCTAAATTTCCAGCAAGTCTACTGGCCCCAATTGGCTGGACCTCTGTTGAAATAGGTCAGTCACTTTAAAGGGGAAGAATATTTATGCAATCACTTATTTATTTTATAAAAACAATACACAGGGTAATACATCCAAGGTTGTGAGTAGTTTTGATGGTGTTATATTTTGCAAAGAAAAGGAGGCAAAAACGCTGTCTGCTCGATGTGACAACTGGTATAAACATATCCTAAAAGCATTAACTAGGAAGGGGTGCGTACTAGGTCTGTTGTAAACGAATATTTTTGTAATCGAGTAATCTATCGATTATTCTTACGATTAATCAGGTAATCGGATAAAAAAAAGCTAAAATAAAACATTGGTAAATCTAACATAACAGCAGTGTTACTATCACATATCAACATCAGTCCAATTTTTCACATTTGAGCTTCTCTAACAGTTACTTTTCTGTAGTTTAGAAAATTAACCTG